>SJYA01000699.1:1512425-1546105 GCA_006410615.1 Neotragus moschatus | reverse complement strand
CTTCACAGTCCAACTCTCACATCCATACATGACCACAGAAAAAACCATAGCCTTGGCTAGATGGACCTTTGTTGGCAAAGTAATATCTCTGCTTTTGAATATGCTATCTAGGTTGGTCATAACTTTCCTTCCAAGGAGTAAGCGTCATTTAATTTCATGGCTGCAGTCACCATCTGCAGTGATTTTGGAGCCCCCAAAAATAAAGTCTGACACTGTTTCCCCATCTATCTGCCATGAAGTGATGGTACCAGATGCCATGATGTTAGTTTTCTGAATGTTGAGCCTTAAGCCAACTTTTTCACCCTCCTCTTTCACTTTCATATTAAACATTCATTCGCATAAACTTAGAAATTTAGTAAAAGAATCCCATCATAAATCAGCTCTCTCAGATTCTTAGACACCTCTTATTTTTTAAAGATTTCATGCAGCAAATTCATGGACCTTATTCTCCCACACTGAAGAGCTATCAGAAAATAAAATAATTTATATGAGCAAGACATAAAAATCATATTAGAGAACTCTGGGTTAATTTTCAAAATGATGTACAATGTTTTAACTGTATACTTCTCATTGAACATAATGAGATACTCTTCTAAAACATACATCCAAGTGTTCTGTTTGTACAGTACACTGTTCTCAGGCATGTAAACATTATAATGTTTATATAATGTTAGTATGTTTTTATTATCATGTTTGTATCAACATAATTATAAAGTTTTGTACTATTATAGCTGAGTTTTCATTATGCTATCACTAGCTTCTTGATAGCATAAAGATCTAATTTTCAACTTTATATTTGAATGTGGCAAGACAGTATTGTCTGATAGGAAAAATTTTATTCTTTATGTACAATTTGAAGTTTTTATGTACAATTTGCATTAGAAATCTTCCACTAAGATATTTATGTCCTTGGGAATCTAGCCTTCTAAAGTAATACTCTAGCTTGAGAAAAATATGGCACTGTAGTGACTTTTTGTTATAAAACAAATACAGACTCAACACCTTGCTGGTCTGCTGTAAATATATGATTTTTAATAAAACAAGAATAAACATTTAAACATTTCTTTGCCAAAATATATTAGTTATGAGCTGTAATACGCCTGTAGTCCTAATTTTTTTCTAACTATAAGGTGTCCACTGTGCCAGATTATATGATGACTTCACAATATGGGCAAATGTTCACCAGAAACCATAAGGTGGTTTCTAATAAAGTCAGCTATTACATAATACAAAAAGCTATTACATAGTAATTCATTTCAACAGTTCCAAAATAGAAAATAATTGAAAAAAAATTGAATAGGCTAAATACATTAGGTTCTTTGGATTTCTTTTTTGCTAGTATTTAAGCAACACTCACAAAGCATTTTATTATCATAACGTCTTAGCAGTAGAAAGAATATCAATTACCTCATAGGCTAACTTTTCCTTTTTCCTCTATTTGCAGATGAGTGAATCTAAAGATAATGGTTATATGATGTTTTCTCTAATTAAAACAATTCTACTGATTTTTGAATCTAAAACATTATTTTTACTTTTAAATCTATTTTTAAAGCTAACTTTTGCACAAAGTTTACAGTTTGTAAGTGTAGACCTCACCCACCTTCAGGCCCCCCCTACAGGTGATTATAAAATAATTAAGCAGTAATCTCCATGAGTTTTTAATTCATAGAGACTCTTCATTTGTTTTTAAGCAATTGTTATGATTGCTACTTAGTACAGAGCCTATTTTTAGTGACTCAAGAAAATATTTAAGACACCCATATCACAGGCGCAGCTCAGGCAGAGATAGCTCTGAGCTTGATAAGACAGGTGCTCTTTTATTAGCAGTAATCTGTTGGAGCCATGCTATCTGCTTGGGTGTTAATGGCTCATCAGAGAACTGCTGGTTAGGATCTGGAACCACTGTGGCTAAGAGGCAATAAGTAGAACACAGTAAAGCACGTCCACAACTCTCAGTGGTGACTGGGGTGGGGTGAGGAATGTATGTGTATGTGAGAGGGTGAGGATTAAGTCAAATGGGGGTTAAGACTGAGGGGCCATGGAGTGGGGGACCAGTGGGAACAGAAGGGACCAGGGAGGCTGTGTATCACTGCAAGAGGCAATCCCTAGAGGGACCCCAGGAATCCAAATAAAAGAAGGGATGGGTGAAGTGAAATAATGAAGGCGTCTCTGAAACTTCATTCTCACCCCCAACACACACACACACACACAAGGAAGAGTCTGTGTGGGTGGGAATAGTTCAGCTGACCCTGAATTAAGGTCATCCTAGTATGTTCTTTTTACATTTTGTGTGAATGTCTGACTGGCTAATGGAGGGACAATTTCATTTTGGACAATACCATCACTTCTTTCCATGATAAAACAGTGCTGGAGTTAGGTGCTTGAGGAAAGAACACTGTAAGTTGTAAGAAAGAGGATCAATGGAACACAGTCGTTCCAAGAGAAAAGGAAGATCTAGAATAGACTGATTTTAGAGAAATTTTTTTAACTGTATTTGGTGAAGAATTTTATCCACTTTGATACTGAAAATATCAAATATCACAGTAGAATCCCACCCAGTAAAATTTAACTTGTTTTATATGCATATAGTAATTTTGTAATGGATAGTATGTAGTTATTTCTTAGTATAGTTTAGTATATCATTTATAAATAAAATTTTTATTTTCATGAAGTGTATGAAGGCCTATGTTATGTAGCTGCTACTGCTGCTAAGTCGCTTCAGTTGTGTCCAACTCTGTACGACCCCATAGACGGCAGCCCACCAGGCTCCCCCGTCCCTGGGATTCTCCAGGCAAGAACACTGGAGTGGGTTGCCATTTCCTTCTCCAGTGCATGAAAGTGAAAAGTGAAAGTGAAGCTGCTGAGTTGTGTCCGACTCTTCACGACCATGTGGACTGCAGCCTACCAGGCTCCTCCATCCACGGGATTTTCTAGGCAAGAGTACTGGAGTGGGGTGCCATTGCCTTCTCCAATATTATGTAGCATATCTTATATATAACACATGTATATATATCTACAACTATCCTATATTATTATAGAAATGCCCTTAACTCATTGAATGTGAATGATGCAAAGAGTGATTTTGTGCAGTGAATAACTTTTTAAAATATTTACTTATTTGGCTACGCCTGGTTTTATTAGCAAGATTCAGGATGTTTAGTTGCAGCATCTGGAGTTTTGAATGTAATCTGTGGGATCTAGTTATCTGACCAGGGACTGAACCCAGGCACCCTGCATTGGGAGCACAGAGTCTTAGCTACTGGACCACTGAGGAAGTCCCCGTAATGAAAATTGATCAATATTTCACTTTTTATAAAAGTGGTACTTGTTATATATGCAGACTAAAGTATCATTTACTGTTGACCAATTTAGAGCTATTTTCTGTCTGGTTAAGTTAACCGATCGTTAAAGGGTTGTGAAGACTTATTGGATGAGAAAAACACTACCAGGTAGAATCAACTGTTAGAAATCCCTAGCACACTTTCTTTTCTCTCTTGGTGTTCTGTTTATTAAGCTGCTCCATGGAGAGACAATGATGCATAAGTTAAATGACATGGCTTCTAAAATAAGTTTATGGATTAAAATCCTGCTTCCACTCCTCATTAGTTGTATGACTGAGCCAGGTTCTTAACCTCTCCAAACCTAGTGAAATAAGGATAATAATTGTAGTTACTTCCTTCATGTATACTGCTTAACTCAGTGGATAGCACATAGCAAATGCTTCTTAGATGCCACCCTTATTATTATTTTCATCATATTATTCTTATGACTACTTTGACCTGCCTGTTGATATTTGATACAGTATTTCCCCATCCCTCTTTACTTCAGTTAGTTCAGTCNGTTACTTCCTTCATGTACACTGCTTAACTCAGTGGATAGCACATAGCAAATGCTTCTTAGATGCCACCCTTATTATTATTTTCATCATATTATTCTTATGACTACTTTGACCTGCCTGTTGATATTTGATACAGTATTTCCCCATCCCTCTTTACTTCAGTTAGTTCAGTCGCTCAGTCGTGTCCGACTCTTTGTGACCCCATGAATCGCAGCACGCCAGACCTCCTTGTCCATCACCAACTCCCGGAGTTCACTCAGAGTCACGTCCATTGAGTCAGTGACGCCATCCAGCCATCTCATCCTCTGTCGTCCCCTTCTCCTCCTGCTCCCAATCCCTCCCAGCGTCAAAGTCTTTAGCAATGAGTCAACTCTTCGCATGAGGTGGTCAAAGTACTGGAGATTCAGCTTTAGCATCATTCCTTCCAAAGAAATCCCAGGGCTGATCTCCTTCAGAATGGACTGGTTGGATTTCCTTGCAGTCCAAGGGACTCTCAAGAGTCTTCTCCAACACCACAGTTCAAAAGCATCAATTCTTTGGCGCTCAGCCTTCTTCACAGTCCAACTCTCACATCCATACGTGACTACTGGAAAAACCATAGCCTTGACTAGACGGACCATTGTTGGCAAAGTAATGTCTCTGCTTTTCAATATGCTGTCTAGGTTGGTCATAACTTTTCTTCCAAGGAGTAAGCGTCTTTTAATTTCATGGCTGCATTCACCATCTGCAGTGATTTTGGAGTCCCCCAAAGTAAAGTCTGACACTGTTTCCACTGTTTCCCCATCTATTTCCCATGAAGTGATGGGACCAGATGCCATGATCTTTGTTTTCTGAATGTTGAGCTTCAAGCCAACTTTTTCACTCTCCATTTTTCACTTTCAAGAGGCTCTTTAGTTCCTCTTTACTTTCTGCCATAAGGGTGGTATCACCTGCATATCTGAGGTTATTGATATTTCTCCCAGCAATCTTGATACCTTGCCCATATTTGTTGTTTAATCACTAAGTTGTGTACAACTCTCTTGCAACCACGTGGCTGTTTTTGAGTTGTATCTTTTATAAGAAACCAGTTAAAATAGTAAATTGTTTCCCTGAGTCTTTTGAGTTGTTCTAGAAAATTAGCAAACCTGAGGAGGGGGTCATGGAAACCCCTGATTTATAGCTTGCTGGGGAGAAAAATGGGAGGCCTAAGATTTTTAACTGGCTTCTGGAATTGGGGGCAATCTTGTGGGAGTGAGCAGCCTGTGGGGTTGAGCTGTCTCTAATTAGTTAATGTTGGAATTAAGTTGACTTGTAGGACATACTGGGTGACTCAGAACTGATGCTTTTGAACTGTGGTGTTGGAGAAGACTCTTGAGAGTCCCTTGGACTGCAAGGAGATCAAACCAGTGAGTCCTAAAGGAGATCAGTCCTGGGTGTTTATTGGAAGGACTAGTGCTGAAGCTGAAACTCCCAATACTTTGGCCACCTGATGTGAAGAACTGACTCATTGGAAAAGACCCTGATGCTTGGAAAGATTGAAGGCGGGAGGAGAAGGGCACGATAGAGGATGAGATGTTTTGGATGGCATCACTGACTCGATGGACATGAGTTTGAGTAAGCTTCTGGAGTTGGTGATGGATAGGGAAGCTTGATGTGCTGCAGTCGTGGGGGTCGCAAAGAGTCCGACACAGCTGAGCAACTGAACTAAACTGAGGTGACTCAGTGGATAAAGAATTCCGCCTGCAGTGCAGGAGATGAAGGCAGCCATGGATTTGATCTCTGGGTCTGGAAGATCTGGAGGAGGGCATGGCAACCTACTCCCGTATTGTTGCTTGGAGAATCTCATGGACAGAGGGGCCTAGTGGGCTACAGTCCATAGGATTGCAAAGAGTCAGACATGACTGAAGCACACATGCACCTATGACATATGGAATTGACTTGTAGGATGCTCAGTTTTCCACAGAGAACTGGAGAATTGCTTGGTATGGAAAAATTACCCATTTGTTGTCAGAAATGAGGTGTGGGTAAAAACACAGCACAGCACTTGTGTTCTGCTATGTCTTTTAAAAAATGTAACATTCAGATTTGATTATGTTAAAGACCAGAACAGTTTTTCTGAAGATTCAACAAAGCACTTTTCTGCATGCACACACATAGTGGATTCTGTGGTCATGCAAAATAATAGTTCACAAAAAGGAAAGTGGCAGAAATTCAGAAAACTGCTGTTTCCTTTCATCCAAATATTGTTCTTTAGAATGAAAAAAAAAAGCTGTTCTAATTATAAAATTGTGTAGCCCTTTATCCTTGGAAAATTCTTATGAAATACAAAGTTTGGAAATAATCATTAACATCTTTGAGTTCTTATTTGCTATGTATCAGGTCTTCTCCTAGTCATTTTAGTGGCTCAGACATAAAAGAATCAGCCTGCAATGCCAGAGACCCGAGTTCAATCCCCGGGTTGGGAAGAAACCCTGGAGAAGGAAATGGCAGCCCACTCCAGTTTTCTTGCCTGGAGAATCCCATGGACAGAGGAGCCTGGTGAGCTATAGTCCATAGGGTTGCAAAGAATTGGACATGACTGAGCAACTACACAAAATCTTTACAAACAACCCAGGTGGTGCTACTGGTAAAGAAACATCCTGCCAATGCAGGAGACATAAGAGATGTGGGTTTGATACCCTGGTTGGGACTATGCCCTGGAGGAGAACAGTAATGGAATACCCATTCCAGTATTCTTGCCTGGAGGATCCCATGGACAGAGAAGTGGGCTACAGTCCATAAGGTTGCAGTGAGTCGACACAACTGAAGCGACTTAGCACACATTCACATACAACCAACCAAGTGAAGTAGGTAGTATTAATCCCAGAGGCACAGAGAGGTTAAAGTCCTTAGCACATTTGTAAGTGGCAGAACCATACTCAAATCCCATCTCCTTTGTTGTCAGATTCTGTATTCCTAAACATTATATATATTATATAAATATTTGTGTATGTATTTATTGATTGAGTGTGCCACATGACTTGTGGGATTTTAGTTCCCTAACCAGGGATTGAACCCAGGCCTTTGGCAGTGGAAGCATGGAATCCTAACCACTGGACTTCCAGGGAATTCTCATTGTTTTGATTTGTAGTTCTCGAATGGCACATGATATTGAGCATCTTTTTATATGCTTCTTTACCATCTATATATCTTTTTTGGTGAAGTGTCTGTTTAGATCTTTAGCCCAGTTTTTAATCAGGTTATTCTTTAAAAAAAAAAAGAAAGAAAAACTTTTAACAATTGCTTGTATACTCTGGACAACAGTTTTTTCAGTCTTTTGCAAATGTTTTTTTTTTTCACAATTGATGACGTCTTCTCATTCTCTTGATGTCTTTTGTAGAGCAGAGATTTTCAATTTTAATGAAGTCCAGTTCATTAGTTATTTTTTCGTGGATCTGAAAAATCACTGCCAAACACAAGTTCATCTAGATTTTCTCCTTTGATATCTTCTAGAAGTTTTATAGATTTTCATTTCATATTTAGGTCTGTGATTCATTTTGAGTTAATTTTTGAAAAGGTGCAAGATCTGTGTTTATATTCACTTTTTTACATGTAGATGTCCAGTTTTCTAGCACCATTTGTTAAAGACTCTGCTCTCCATTGTACAGGCATACCTTGGATATGTTGTGGATTTGGTTCCAGACCACCCCAATAAAGTGTATATCACATTTAAGCTAGAACTTTTTTTCTTTCTTAGTGCATATAAAAGTTATGTTTATGCTATACTTTAGTCTATATGTGTGGAATAGCACTATGTGTAAAAAAAAATACATTAATTGAAAAATACTTTATTGCTAAAACTACTGTCATCTGATGACACAGGGTTGCCACAAACCAATTTGTAAGAAATGCAGTATCTGTGAAGCACAATAAAATGAGGTGTGCCTATTATTATTTTGTCTAAAATCAGTTGGCTGTATTTATATGGGCCTATTTCTGGCACTCTGTTCTGTCCCATTGATCTCTTTGCCCGTGCTTTTTCCAGTATTGTACTGTCTCGCTTACTGTAGCTTTATACTAAGGCTTGAAGTCAGGTAGTGTCAGTCTTCCAACTAATTTTTGTTCACTTCAATTTTACATTGGCTGTTCTGGGTCTTTTGGCTTTCCATATAAGCTTCAGAATCAGTTTGTCAGTAGCTACAAAATAAATTGCTAGGATTTTGATTTGGATTGCATTGAATCTTTAGATCAACTTGTGAAGAACTTATACCATGACCATATTGAGTCTTCCTATCTATGAATGTGAAATATTGCTTCATTTATTTAGTTCTTCTTTTTCTTTTTTTCAAATCGGAGCTTTATAGTTTCCCTCATATAAATCTCATATAAATTTATACCTAAGTATTTTGGGACGTGAGGTACTAATGTAAATTATATGTTATTAATTTAAATTTACAGTTGTTATGGAGAAGGCAATGGCACCCCACTCCAGTACTCTTGCCTGGAATATCCCATGGATGGAGGAGCCTGGAAGGCTGCAGTCCATGGGGTCGCTGAGAGTTGGACACAACTCAGTGACTTCACTTTCACTTTTCACTTTCATGCACTGGAGTGGGAAATGGCAACCCACTCCAGTGTTCTTGCCTGGAGAATCCCAGGGATGGGGGAGCCTGGTGGGCTGCCATCTCTGGGGTCACATAGAGTCGGACACGACTGAAGTGACTTAGCAGCAGCAGCAGCAGCATTGCTGGTATATTGAAGAACAGTTGAGTTTTATATATTAACCTTGTATCCTGTTGTCTTGTTATAATAGTTTATTAGTTCCAGGAGTTTTTTGTTGATTATTTTGGATTTTCAACATATATAGTCATGTTATCGGTGAATAAAGACAGTTTCATTTCTTAGACTTTGAGTAGGATGTGATGATATGGGATATTTTTGCCTTGTTTCTGACCTTGGCAGGAAAGCTTCTAGTTTCTCTGCATGAAGTATGATGTTAGCTGTAGGTAATAGCTTTAGCTATTGGTGGGAGTGGTGGTTTAGTCACTAAGTCATGTCTGACTCTTGCAACCCATGGACTGTAGCCTGCCAGGCTCATCTGTCCATGGGATTCTCCAAGCAAGAATACAGGAGTGGGTTGCCATTTCCTTCTCCAGCTTTAGCTATTAGATGCTCTTTATTAAGTTGAGGAAGTTGCCATCTATTCCTGGTTTGCTAGTCATTCTGAATTTATCATGAAAAGTGTTGGACTTGTCAAATGTTTTTTCTACATTAATATGATCATGTGACTTTTCTTCTATAGCAGGTTGATAGGATGGATTCAGTTTGATTGGTTTTTGACTGTGGAACCAGTCTTCCATGATTCAAATGAATCCCACCTTGTCGTAGTGTGTACTTTTTGTATACCTTAATGATTTTGCTAAATTTTTGTGGGGGATTTTTGCATCTGTATTCATCAGAGGTGTTGATTTGTAGTTTCCTTTTCCTGATATTAGTATATCTTTATCTGGCTTTTGTATTAGTGTAATGCCAACTTCATTGAGTTAGGAAGTATTCCTCCTTTATCTTTGTTTTATGACTCTTGAAGCAAGCCATGTGCTGTCTGCCTGATATATCTTAATTTATATTTTGCCTGTTTTGAGAATACTGTATAATGAAAAAAATGTGATTAGGTAAGAATAGACTCACAGAAGAGGAATCATGAAAAATAGGGGAGTTAGAGTGGAATCCATTCATCTCTATGTTCTAGGACCTATCCCCCCAAAAAGAAAATATTTTTCATAAGTAATCGTTCTTGATAAATTCAAATTACTTTTAAATAATTCAAATTACTTTGTGTGTGTGTGTGTGTGTGTGTGTAGCAGAGGTTTACTAAAGTATGAAAAGGACAGAGAAAGCTTCTGACGTAGACATCAGGTGGAGGACGAGTGGCCCCCTCACTAGTCTTAGCAAAGGAGCCATCTTCTTTTTAAAATTGGTTATTACAATAAATCAAAAGAATGTCTCAAGGTGGTAAAGATCTTACTAGACCCACTCCCACAATTTACATTTTAAGATGATAGGATTAGAACTAACAACAGAAAGATCTTACCAGACCCACACCCATAATATACATTTTAAGATAATAGGATTCAGTTCAGTTCAATGGTGTCTGACTCTTTGGGACCCCATGGACTAACAGGATTAGTCAGAAGGTTTTCAAGAAGGAGAAACTGTCTTCAAGCAGTATGTGTGTGCTGTGCTTAGTTGCTCAGTCGTGTCTGACTCTTTGCGATCCCGTGGACTGCAGCCCACCAAGTTCCTCTGTCTTTGGGGATTCTCCAGGCAAGAATACTGGAGTGGGTTGCCATGACCTTCTCCAGGGGATTTTCCCAACCCAGGGATCGAACCCAGGTCTCCCACATCACAGGCAGATTCTTTACCAGTTGAGCTACCAGGGAAGCCTACATTGTTGTTATATAGTCCTTATATAGAGAGTTTAAGCTGAGTTGTTTTGTTGTGTGATCATCGTCAGCTCAGGGTTTTATGTGACTAAGGAATGTAGGAAAAAATGTTTGTTCTTTTCTCCTCCTTGAGAATTCCAGACCCCTATCTCTTCCTTGAGAGCCCTAGACCTCTTTGTCCTCCTCAGGGACCCTGGACTTCTTATCAACCTACCTAGGAGTTGACTCATTCCCCTCTTTTTTTCTTTTCGAATATGTTGCCAAGGGAAAGGGGCATCATTTTATTTGCATAACTACTTCCTTCTGTTGAGGAGTGTTGTCCCTAAATTGTTGAGGTACATATTCTCCTCACCCTCATATTGAGGGTCTCTGATCCAGGGGCCCCAGGTAACAGTTGGAGAAGGTTGTGGCACTCATAGGAGCTTGAACCATAATTTGTAACCTAAAAGCTTTCAGATGATTAGAAACAAACCCCACTTTACAGTTACAGATGTAAGCCAAAAAAGTCATTAAACCAATTAAAACATAATTGAAATTAAAAGTCACATTATGTCCATAGTTAAGGTACAATGTGTTATATCAGTCCATTTTAGGATTGTTAGATGTCATCAGATTAAAGAGAGGCATCACACATGATTGTTGTTGGTGAAGATATTGACAGAGTTGAAGAAAGTCTTTTCCTTGAAGTGGAGAAACTCACCATGTGAAGTCTTCAATTGATGAGGAGGGGAGTGCTCCGCAGACCCAGCAATTCGGTTAATTGTGGAATGTAGCATAGGAATGAGCCCAGAACAGGAAGGCATTGTCTTGAGGGTCAAACAGCAGACTTAGGACTTTTGGAGTCAGCAGAAGCAAGCCCGTATAGCTTGTCAAACTTATCTGGTAAGGACCTTCCCAGAGGAGCTCCAGGGATTGTCTCCAGATCCCAGTGTCTTTATCAGGACCTCTGTTTCTGGTTCAAACAGTGGCTTATTTGACTCAGAGGCTGGGTCAAGAGTCACCTCCTGGTAAATAATTCAAATTACTTTTAAAAACACTTCTGAATGTATTTTCTAAAATATATTCACAGAAATGCCCAATAATAACATGAATAAATCAGTGAGACAGATAGAATTTGAATTTCAGTAGCGTTCTTTCAAATTGAACTCGGGTCTCCCACGTTGCAGGTAGACGCTTTACCATCTGAGCCACCAGGGAATCCCAGCTAATAAACTTTAGATTTATTAATGTCTGTTAATGAAAAGGTCTCCTTATTATGCGTTTTGTTTTAGACCTCTACTTGCTTATGCATGTGATACTTATCTGTTGAGGACTGCTCATAAACAGGCTCGGTTCTTGCCAAACTGTGGTCTTTCTGTAGAGGTCACTTTAAGGCTGGGCCATGTTCATGTTTTCAGGTAGCCTGTTCATAGAGGACAAAGCAACATTGTTCATAATAGTCAATGAGAAAACTGGAATGTAAGCATCTTTGTAATAATACATTGAAAATGCTTTAAGTATATCTATATGATACTGTATTTTATTAGGCATATAAGCAACTGAATAAAACCATTGAAAAGAAAGATACTTTGGGAAAAAAGTAGAATTTAGAAGAGACTTAAGTCTCTGCCTACTGACCCATCACCCTTGTTACCATTTAAACTGTAGAATCCTAGTTCCTCCACCATTTTTTACAGGTACAAAAGAGGAGAGTTTACAGCTTCTGCTGAGAACTATTGGAACTCAAAAGAATCCCTTTGCTCTTTTGCAGTAAAGGTACCATTAACTCTTGCCTGCCACTTATCCTCTCCCTGCCCTGCTCTTAAAACAAACTTATGTATGTTATTTATCCAAGAAAAACAAACATGTTCACACACAGACTTGTACAAAAAGTTCATAGTCACTTTATTTGTAATAGTCCCTAACTGAACATAACCCAAATGTCCATCAACAAATGAATGGCAAATTATGGTAAATCCATACTATGAACAATAAAATTCAACAGTAATAATGATTTATTGATACATACAACAACGTGGATGAATCTAAAAAATCATTAGGCTAATGGAAAGACAGGCAAAAAAGAGTAAATATGATTCCACACATATAGAATTCTACAACAGGCAAACAAGTCTTTAGTGACAGAAAGCAAGTGCCTGGTTGATTGCAGGCATGAGTGGAGGGAGAGATTGCAAACGGGCACAAAGAAAATGTAAGCAGTGACTGTAGTGATTTCACAGTGTTAAACTGTTAAAACCGCTTTAAAACTAATTAAAATTGTACACTTATAAGTATGTATACTTAATTTTCTATTGCTGCTTAACAAATTACCACAAATTTGGCAGATTAGAACAGTGTCTATTAATTATCTAACAGTTTTGTAGGTCATCAATTTGAGTGGGCTTGGTTAGTTTGCTGCTTAGCATCTTATAAGGCTAAAATCAAGATGTTAACTGTGCTACCTTCATTTCCAGAGGCTTTGGGTGGAAAAAAATCAGCTTCCAAATCCATTCAAATTGGCAGATTCAGTTCCTTGCAGTTTTAGAACTGAGATTCTTGTTTTATTCCTGGCTGGCAGCCAAACGGTGCTCTTAGGTCTTAGAGACTACTCTCAGGTCCTTTCCAAGCGGCCTTGGTCTTCAAGCCAGCAATGATATGGTGAATGTCCCTCATGATTTGAGTCCCTGACTTCCTTTTTTGCTGTCAACTGGAGAAAACACTCTGCTTTTAAAGGGCTACTGTGATTAGGTTAAACCCATACATATAATCTTTGTATATTAAGGTCAGTTGATTAGCGAACATTATTATGTCTTCAGAATCTCTTGTAACATGTAATATAATCATGGAAGTAGTAGTAGGAGGTGCTGGAGATCTGGAATGACCATCTTAGAATTCTGCCTATCACATAGAGCAGTATATTGTACTTTATTTATACCTCAATAAAGTTTGTGTTTTTTTCCCTAAAAATAAAGGACATAATAATAATGGTAGTAATAATAAATGTTTTCAAAGGGATGATTCTGAAACTCAAAAGAGATATAAATTGATTATTCTCACTGATTCAACATAACATTTGCAAAAAATTTTCATGGCCAAGTCAGGGAAGAGAATTAAAATATTAATAATATGCCTAGCACCTTTTCAATATTGGTCTTTTTTCTTTTTACCTGTAATGAGAGGAAATTATAAAATGTTGAGGATGTAACTATGAATCATACATAATAGAAAAGATGATTTTGGAAGTTTTACAAGTTCTTAACTCAAACTTTTTGACTAATGAATGTTGTAATTTAATTATATGTCTAAAATATAAATTTAATAAAATTCCTATTCATTATTTAAACTTGTGCAGTAAATGAATTAAATGTAGCTATGAATTTTGTTGCTTCTGTTATTATTAAGGCCAATCTTGGAATTCTTGAGTTTATAGAATTCTTATAGAATGTAGGGAATACTGTTTCTGTATCATGGAAAAGGTTTTATCTAATCATCATTTACTTTCTAGAAAGGATTAAAGAATGATGTATTTAATATTTTATTATAATTACTTATTTAATGGGCAAAAATTTTAGAAATTTAGAAATTTTTGAAGATGAGAAGCTTTACAATAAGATGTGATTAGTCTTGGATCATCAATTAATATTAGTGTATAATACCAGAGTTAGCAAGGCTATCAAACAACTGGAATGCTCATAAAGAACTGGTGGGGTGGAAATTGGTTCAAGCACTGTGGAAAGTTACTTAGCAATATTTACTAAAGCTATACATATGTATGCATAGATCAAATTGCCAATATCCATTGGCAAGCGAAAAAGCAAGAGAATTCCAGAAAAACATCTACTTTTGCTTCATTGACTATGCTAAAAAAGCCTTTGACTATGTGGATCACAACAAACTTTGGAAAATTGTTACTGTTACCTGCCTCCTGAGAAATCTGTATGCAGGTCAAGAAGCAACAGTTAGAACTGGACATGAAACAACAGACTGGTTCCAAACTGGGAAAGGAGTATGTCAAGGCTGTATATTGTCACCCTGCTTATTTAACTTATATGCAGAGTACATCATGAGAAATGTGGGCTGGATGAAGCACAAGCTGGAATCAGGATTGCTGGGAGATATATCAATAACCTCAGATAGGCAGATGACACCACCCTTATGACAGAAAGCGAAGAGGAGCTAAAATAGCCTCTTGATAAAAGTGAAAGAGGAGAGTGAAAAAGCTAGCTTAAAATTCAACGTTTAGAACACTAAGATCATGGTATCCAGTCCCATCACTTTGCGGCAAATAGATAGGGAAACAATGGAAACAGTGACTTCATTTTCTTGGGCTCCAGAATCACTGCAGATAGTGATTGCAGCTGTGAAATTAAAAGATGCTTGCTCCTTGGAAGAAAAGCTATGACAAACCAGACAGCATATTAAAAAGCAGAGACATTACCGACAAAGGTTCATCTAGTCAAAGCTATGGTTTTTCCAGTAGTCATGTATGGAGTGAAAGTTGGGCCATAAAGAAAGCTGAGCACCGAATTGATGCTTTTGTACTGTGGTGTTGGAGAAGACTCAAGAGTCCCTTGGATATCTAGGAGATCAAATCAATCAATCCTAAAGGAAATCAGTCCTGAATATTCATTGGAAGCACTGATGCTGAAGTTGAAGCTCCAACCCTTTGGCCACCTGATGCAAAGAACTGACTCATTGGAAAAGACCTTGATGCTGGGAAAAACTGAAGGCAAGAAGGGGACGACAGAGGATGAGATGGTTGGCTGGCATCACCGACTTGATGGACATGAGTTTGAGCATGAGTTGATGATAAATAGAGAAGCCTGGCATGCTACAGTACATGGGGTTGCAAAGAGTTGGACTTGACTGAGTGACTGAACTGATACATATGTATGTTTTTATATACCCTATGAACCAGCATTTTACTGCCTCTAGTCATTTTACGTATTGTTGTTCATTCACTAAGTTGTGTCCTACTCTGCAACCCCAAGAGCTGCCGCAACCCAGGCTCCTCTGTTCTTCACTGTTTCCTGGAGTTTGCTCAAATCATGTCCATTGAGTCAATGATACTATCTACCTGTCTTATCCTCTGCTGTTACCTTCTCCTTTTGCCTTCCATCTTTCCCAGCATCAGAATCTTTTCCAGTGAGTCAGCTCTTCCTATCAGGTGATCTAAGTATTGGAGCTTCAGCTTCAGCAACCATCCTTTCAATGAATAGTCAGTTGATATCCTTTAGGATCAACTGGTTTGATCTTGCAGTCCAAAGAACTTTCAAGAGTCTTCTCCAGCACCACAATTCAAAAGCATCAATTCTTTGGCACTCAGACTTCTTTACAGTCCAGCCCTCACATCCATATATGCAACTGAAAAAGCCGTACCTAGTCCTTTGTTGACAAAGTGATGTCTCTGCTTTTTATGTGCTGTCTATATTTATCATAGCTTTCCAAGAAATCAAGCATGTTTTAATTTTGTGGCTGCAGTAACCATCTGCAGTGATTTGGAGCCCACGAAAATAAAATCTGTCACTGCTTTTACTTTTTTCCTGTTCTATTTGCCGTGAAGTGATGGGCCCAAATGCCATGATCTTGGTTTTTTCAATGTTGAGTTTCAAGCCAGCTTTTTCGCTTGTCTCTTTCACCCTCATCAAGAGACTCTAGTTCATTTTCACTCTCTGCCACTAGAGTGGTTTGGTCTGCATATCTGAGGTTGTTGATATTTCTGCCAGCAATCTTGATTCCAGCTTGTGATTTATCCAGCCTGTCATTTGCATGATGTACTCTGCATAAAAATTAAATAAATGAGGTGACAATATATAGCCTTGTTGTACTCCTTTCCCAATTTTGAATCAGTTGATCGTTCCACACCTGATTCTGACTGTCGCTTCTTAACCCACATACAAGTTTCTGAGGAAGATAGGTAAGGTGGTCTGGTACTCCCATTTCACATATACTTCATAATAAAAGATAAAAACTCTTTAAAATTCTTTAAAGTTGAATGTTTGTGATCTTTACTCTTTAAGAAGACTTGTGAGTTTTTTATTGAATTTCAAAGTTCAATTTTTAAATTTGATTGTATTTTATCTTTTAGTTCTACTTTTATGTTCCTTTCAGGCATGTTTCCTTATTTTTCCTCTCTTATCCTTGACTTAAAATATCCCGTCTCCATGACATTTTGTCCATCATAGACATCAGTGTTGTCTGATTCAACTTTCTACAGTTATGATATAATGCTCTGTAATTGTGTTGTCCTGTAATTGAGTTGTCCTCTGTAATTGCAGCCACAAGCCACGTGTGGCTATGGAGTACTTGAAATGTGGCTTAGTGTGACTGAAAAACTGAACTTGAAATGATTTATTTTTAATTTAGCTACATGGGGCTAACAATTAATATACCATAGGTCTATATCAACATTGTCTTCCTTACCTCTTTAGCTTGTTTGATTTCATTCTCTCTGCATAACTAATAATTTATCTTGTCCTACTTTTCTACTGTATGAGTATGAAGCCAAGGGCTAAGCTCTTAGGCTGGGAAATGCTCAGGGAGCTAGGAACAGGTACAGAGGAATTTCTCATTACAGAGGAGCAGTGGGAGAAAGTGAAAGTGAAATCACTCAGTCGTGTCCGACTCTTTGTGACCCCATGGACTATAGTCTACCAGGCTCCTCAGTCCATGGAATTTTCCAGGCAAGAGTGCTGGAGTGGGTTGCCATTTCCTTCTCCAGGGGATTTTCCCAACCCAGGGATTAAACCTAGGTCTCCCATATTGCAGGCAGACAGATGCTTTACCATCTGAGCCACAAGGGAACCATATGTTTATTTTTATTGTTTTAAAATTTTTAGCATTTGTCTTTGTTTCCTTATTAACCTTGTAAGCTTCTGGGTCGTGAAAGTATTTTATTTGTTGAAGAAAGTCACTCAGGAATTGGGGAGCTTCAAAATACCACTGAAAATCTTCCAGAGTATTGTGAAATTTGAAGGCTGATTTGTCAAGAACATAAAATGGAATTTAAAAATACTAACAGGTTAAGAGTATAACANCTTATTAACCTTGTAAGCTTCTGGGTCGTGAAAGTATTTTATTTGTTGAAGAAAGTCACTCAGGAATTGGGGAGCTTCAAAATACCACTGAAAATCTTCCAGAGTATTGTGAAATTTGAAGGCTGATTTGTCAAGAACATAAAATGGAATTTAAAAATACTAACAGGTTAAGAGTATAACAGTAAAAATCTGGCAGTCTAAAGTTTAGTATTAACCCTGATGTTAATTTTGTGAACTTGGACAAGTTTTTTTTAATTTTCTGAGGTAAATTTGTTCATCTAAAAAATGAGAGGTGAAATAGTTGATTTTTAATATGTCTTTCAGCTTAAGAGACTTGAAGGAGGTCTGCTATTTTGATTGAAAACTATTAAAACTGGGGATTAATGTTGATATTGGTTTTATACTTTGAAAATGTTCAAGAAGAGAAAGCACATGTTGAAATGCCAGTACATTTCTCTGTGAAGTGAAATGCCAAGATGAAAAATTATGTGAAGATCTAATGAAACTAAGAGTGGACAAATGAACTTCATTGTAGTAAACTTTGAATACAACTAAGGAAAAATGAAACTGTGTTTAAATGATTATGTATTGCAAGTAATTAGTTAGAAGTCCAAGAATAAAATTCAAGTCCAACAAGTCCAACTTCTTATAATGAAGGAAACACTGACTTGAAAGTCAGAACTGAGATTATTATCCTGTGGTGCCAATAATTAGCTGTGTGACATGTGGTAAAGTTTGAAGGGATATTTAATTCTGCAGGCCATAGCATCATCTCTTGATATCTTAAGGATCATATCATAAACCAAAGAATGTGCTCATACTCTTTCAAAAGGCCTAGAAATAATTTCACTAAGCCTCATGACACTGTTTATCTATGTCAACTGGCAGATATATAAGCCTTGTTTTCTGTTATCTTTGGAACTCACATCTTATTTGAACAGTTCCTTATTTGACCCATTTTTCCATCTTTCTCACATCTTTCCATTATACTCCAAAGAGCTTCTGTCTCTGACCTGAAGACTTCTCTGTGCATAGTCATTTTCATCCTTTTCTCCAAACTTAAACCTTCTATCTCTTTGCCTTAAGTGATAACTATCCCTAAAATTAGTTTTGGCTTAATCTCTTTTAGGGGATAGTGCTATTTCCATGCATCCCGTATAAAAAGTTTGGAAAGATTTGGTCAGCATCTTTTTTACTCTCTAACACTGCTTCCATATACTTTTTCCCCTTTAAAATGGGTCAGAGAGTACTAACTATCAAGTCTATCTTCTAACAATCAATGTTGTTGAGAAATTCAAATAAAGTAGTAGTCATTGTGTACTCACTGTATGCCAGGATCTCCCCCCTGCCCAGCTTCATTGAAATGTAATTGACATATAACATTGTATAAATGTAAGGTGTACGATATGATATGATACAAATGTGTACTGTGAAATGATTACTACAATAAGATTATTGCTTATTTCATCCGTCACTTCACATAGTTACCTCTTTTTGTTATTATGAGACCAGTTGAGATCTACTCTCTTAGCAGCTTCCAAGTACATAATACACTATTGTCAATTACAGTTACTATGGAGAAGGCAATGGCACCCCACTCCAGTACTCTTGCCTGGAAAATCCCATGGGTGGAGGAGCCTGGTTGGCTGCAGTCCATGGGGTCGCGAAGAGTTGGACACGACTGAGCGACTTCACTTTCACTTTTCACTTTCGTGCATTGGAGAAGGAAATGGCAACCCACTCCAGTGTTCTTGCCTGGAAAATCCCAGGGACGGGGGAGCCTGGTGGGCTGCTGTCTCTGGGGTCACACAGAGTCGGACACGACTAAAGCAACTTAGCAGCAGCAGCATGCTATACATTGGATCACCAGAATTTATTATACCTGGAGATTTGTATTGTTTGACCATCGTTTCCCCGTGTCCCTCAGTCTCCAGTCCCTGGCAACTACAATTCTACTTTCTGTTTCTGAGTTCAGTTTTTTTGGATTCCACATATATATGATGTCATATATTGTTCATCTCTATCTGACTTTTTTCAGTTAGCACAAAGCCCTCAAGGTTGTCTCAGATGGCAGAATTTCCTTCATTTTTATGACTGAATATTATTTCATTGTATATACTGTTTATATCACATTTTCTTTATTTTTTTAACCCACCATTGGACTTTTAGGATGTTTCCATCTTGTGTATTTAATGCTGCAGTGAACATGGGGTTGCAAATAGCTCTTCAAAAATAATGATTTCATTTCCTTCAGATGTATACCATGAAGGAGGATTGCTAGATCATATGATAATTCTGTTTTTAATTTTTTTGAGGAGTATCCAATGATAGCATTTCCAAAGTATCAATTTACATTTCCATCAGTAGTTCACAGTGGTTCCCCTTTCTCCACATCCTTACCAGTATTTATCTCTTGTCTTTTTGAGACTAGCCATACTACCCATTGTGAGGTGTTATCTCATTGTGGTTTTAAATTGCATGATAACACCTATATGTGGAATCTAAAAAATATAACAAACTGGTGAATGCAAAAAAACAAAGAAGCAGACTCTCAGATGTAGAAAGCAAACTTGTGGTTACCAGTGGCGAAGAACAATATGAAAGTGAAAATGAAGTTGCTCAGTCGTATCGGACTTTTTGCGACCCCATGGACACCAGGCTCCTCTGTCCGTGGGATTTTCTAAGCATGGGTACTGGAGTGGGTTGCCGTTGGGTGGGAAAGTGGGAGGTACAAACTATTGGATGTAAGATAGGTTCAAGGATGTATTATACAACACAAGGAATATAACCAGTATTTTGTAATAACTGTAACCTTTAAAATTGTATATAATTTTTCTTAAAGAGGAAAAAATGCATTTCCTTGATTAGTGATGTTGAGCATCTTTTCGTGTACTTCTTGATCATTTGTATGTCCATCTTTGGAAAAATGTCTGTTCACTCCTCTGCCCAAGTTTTAATTGGATTGTTTGGGATTTTTTTGCTGTTGAGTTGTATGGGTTCCTTATATATTTTGGATATTAACCCCTTATTAATTTAATGGTTTGCAAATATTTTTCCCCATTCCGGAAGCTGCTTCTTCATTTTGTTTACTTTGCTGTGCATAAACTTTTTAGTTTAATGTAGTCCATCTTACTTATTTTTGCTTTTGTTTCTTGTGCTTTTGGTCTTACAGCCAAAAAAAAAAAAAACATTGTTAAGACCAATGTCAAGGAGTTTTCCCCGTTTGTTTTCTGCTAGGAGTTTTACATTTCAGGTCTTATATGTAAATCTTTAATTCATTTCAAGTTAATTTTTGTGAGTGATGTCAGATATGGGTCTAGTTTCATTCTTTTACATGTGAATGTCTACTTTTTCCAATATCATTTATTGAAAAGACTATCTTTTCCACTTGGAGTATTCTTGTCTCCTTTGTCAAGTATTAGTTGACTGTTTACACTTGGATTTATCTCTGGGTTCTTAATTCTCATGAGTCTGTATATCTTATTTTTCTGTCAGTACCATAATTTTTAATTTCTGTACTCTTTTAGTATAAAATCAGGAAGTGTTTGCATCTAGCTTTGTTCTTTCTCAAGATTGCTTTGGCAGTTTGGGGTTTTTGGTGTTTCCCTGTGAATTTTTAGGGTTGCTCTTTTTATTTCTTTGAAAAATACCATTGGAATTTTAGTATAAATTCAGTATATTCAAACTGCTTTTGTGCAAGGTAGGAGGACTTGTCCTATTGGATATTAAGACTTACTGTAGAGCTCTACTAATAAGATTAGCTTTAGGTGGACAGATAAGTGAAATACTGTAGAACCTCAAAATGGATTTAAGGATACATAGAAACTTGGTTTATGAAAAAAGTGCCACAGTAGAGCAATGGGGAAAGAATAGTCTTTTCAATGAATGGTGTTGAAATAATGTATAAGAAACTTGACTGCTGCCTAAAACCATTCACAAAAAATTAATTCCATGTCAGTTATAAATTAAAAGTACAAGGCAAAACAACAAAGCCAAGAGATAAAACAGAAGCTCATACTTGTGATCTTAGTGTATAAAATGATTTTTTAAAAACCTGTGCTTTTATACTAAACTTAAAAGAAAAAGATTGTTATATTCCATCACTTTCTCATAAAAGACATCAAGAGCGTGAGATAGCAAATGACACAAGAGAAGATATTTGCATCATATATAACCTTCAAATGGCTTGTATCCAGTGTTCTTACAAATCAGTCCTAACACAACAAATAGTAAAAAGAAGAAGGCAAGAACATTGGATAGACACTTCTCAAATGAGGAAAATCCTAAAGATAAACACATGAAAAGGTGCTTAAACTCTCAGTAATTGGGGAAAACATAAAACTACAGTACTCTGTCACAACTTACGTACAAGAATTGCTAGTTTTTTTTTTTAACTGACAGCATCAAGTGTTACGAGGATGTGGAGCAACAGCAACCTCCTACACTACTGGAAGGCGTATGCTTTGGTACAACTTCTCTTGAAACAGTTTGACATCATCTCCTATGGTTCGAGCTGTGCATGTCCTTAACCTAGCTATTCTCCTGAAGTATACTTCCAACAGAAATGTGTACACCAAGACACTTGTACATGAATGTTCATAGTATTGTTCATAATAACCTCAAACTAGAAACAACATTAGAATGGGTAAATAAATTGTGGTGTAATTATATGGTAGACTATCTTATAGCATTGAAAATGAACACCCTACAGTTACACAAAGTGACATAGATGAATGTTACAAGTATAATCTTGACTGTAAAAGGCAAGACACAAAGTAATAATATATAACATATGGTTCTATTCACATAAACTTCAAAAAGCAATAAAAACAAAACAGTGCTTAGAGTTACCTGCTTAAGGTGTGAAAGTATAAAGAAAAACAAGGAAATGTGTATTGTAAGAGTTGGAATAATGGTTACCTTTGGGGAGGAAAGAAGTAAGGATGATTGGGCAAGAGACCAAAGTGGGACCATTCTGGGGTTTTTTATTTCTTATGTTTTGGCTCCTGTGTTAGCTTGCATGTTTGTTTAAATCATTGAAGCTGTACAATTTTGTATACTTTTTTTAAAAGTGAACTTCATATTGTACAATTGTAAAAAGGTTTAAAAATGTAGAGAAAATGCCGGACAAACCAGTCAGAGGAGACAGATTTCATGTAAAAGTTTGTTTTTAAAGAATGTTCACTAGTAACACTTAAGTGCAATTAGATTTATCCAAAACTTCCCATTTGGTAGTGATTAAAGCTCAGTAAATAATAAATGCCTTCCTTCAGTAAGCATTGTTTACCAGTAAGTAAGTACAAGCAGCCCTCAATTAGTATGGTAGTGTGGGACCANAAACCAGTCAGAGGAGACAGATTTCATGTAAAAGTTTGTTTTTAAAGAATGTTCACTAGTAACACTTAAGTGCAATTAGATTTATCCAAAACTTCCCATTTGGTAGTGATTAAAGCTCAGTAAATAATAAATGCCTTCCTTCAGTAAGCATTGTTTACCAGTAAGTAAGTACAAGCAGCCCTCAATTAGTATGGTAGTGTGGGACCAAAAACAATGCCTGTATAAGATAATAAAACTGTACAGAATCATCTTATTAATCAGTGAGAAAAAATTAGAGCTATTCCATGATCTTTAAAAAATTTGTCAAAACATTTAAAGTTCTATTTTAGTTATAAATGTATAGGGAAATTAAAAAATAGTAAAGCTAATATAATTTAGTATAATGTTTCTAAATGTATTAGAAACAGAATTATAGTGCTTTATTTCTTGGTAAAAAACTTACCAAAAGTAGTTTGAACAATGCTTTGCCTTCTCCTTATATAGAAAAAGAGAGCCAGTAAAATAAACATCTTTTCTGTGCCTTGCAAATTGTCTTATTCTTTTCTACTAAATTTAGATCAGCTTCCAACATTTTATCCTTTTGCACTTTGTGTCGTGAAATATCCCTCAGTCAGTTCAGTTCAATTGCTCTGTCCGACTCTTTGCGACCCCATGAACCACAGCATGCCAAGCCTCCCTGTCCATCACCAACTCCCAGAGTTCACCTAAACTCAAGCCCATTGAGTCGTTGATGCCATCCAACCACTTATCCTCTGTTATCCCCTTCTCCTCCTGCCCTCAATCTTTCCCAGGACCAGGGTCTTTTCAAACGCGTCAGCTTTTCACATAGGGTAGCCAAAGTATTAGATTTTCAGCTTCAGCATCAGTCCTTCCAGTGCACACCTAGGACTCATCTCCTTTAGAATGGACTGGTTAGATCTCCTTGAAGTCCAAGGGACTCTCAGGAGTCTTCTCCAACACCACAGTTCAAAANGGATAATGCTGCAGTGAACATTGGAAGGCATATTTATTTTTGAATTATGGTTTTTTCCAAGTATATGCCCTGGAATGGAATTGAAGAATCATATGGTAGCTGGTAGCTCTGTTTTTAGTTTTTTTAAGGAAACTCCATACTATTCTGGGCTTCCCTGGTGGCTCAGAAGTTAAAGAATCTGCCTGTGCAGGAGACCTGGGCTTGATCCTTGGGTTGGGAAGATCCCCTGGAGAAGGGCATGGCAACTCTCTCCAGTATTCCTGCTTGGAAAATCTCCATGAACAGGAAACCCTGGTGGGCTAAACTCCATGGAGTCACAAAGAGTTGGACATGACTGAGTGACTAAGCACACCATACTATTCTCCATAGTAGATGTATCAATTATACTCCCACTAATGATATAGAAAGGTTCCCTTTTCTCCACACCCTCTCCAGCATTTGTTACTTGTAGACTTTTTGATGATGCCTAGTTTGAATAGTATGAGATAATACCTCATTGTAGTTTTGAGTTGCATTTCTCTAATAATTAGTGATATTGAGCATCCTTACATGTGCCTTTTGGCCATCTGTTTGTCTTCTTTGGAAAAATGTCTGTCTAGATTTTCTGCCTATTTTTTGATTTGTTTGTTTTTATATTGAACTCTATGAGCTATTTGTATGTTTTAGAGATTAATGCCTTGTAGATTAAATCTTGAAGGTTGTCTTTTCATTTGGTTATGGTTTCCTTTGCTGTGAAAAAGCTTTTAAGTCCCATTTGTTTATTTTTGTTTTTATTTCCATTATTCTAAGAGGTGGTTCTAAACAGATATTGCTGTGATTTATGTCCAAGTGTGTTCTGCCTATTTTTGCCTCTAGGAGTTTTATAATATCCAGTCTTTTTAAAATTAATTATTGGTGTATAGTTGATTTACCATGTTGTACTAGTTTCTGCTGTGGCCACTATATTCAGGTCTTTAAACTGTTCTTCAGACATCAGAATGACTATGAAGAGATCAGATCCTTTTTCTCTGCTTATTAAATGTAACCTATTCTTTGCTCAAAGAATTACTCTTCTTTGAAGACTGGCAGTTGTTTCAAGACCATTGCAGTGTTTTTCTCCTCTGAGTCCTTCTAGCACTTATTATCTGCACTTCTAATTTAATCTGTGTAACGTACTGATTTATATAGTTAAGTTGACCAGTTGACCTGCATATACAGTTTTATAAAATATATAATTTGATTGCCAATTTCATGGGCTTTGGTTCTTTCCCAACACAGCTTAGCATTTTGTGTATATAAGTGCTCAGTACCTTGTGTTGGTTCATACTGAAGATACTTCCAAGATCCTTTTCTCTAGAGAGAAGGCATTATATATTTTTATTTTCATTTAATATATATTAATTTAATTTCTTTAATGAATTTATTTATTTATATTAGTATAAATTTATAACTGATTTTATTTAAATATAAATTGTTCCAGTTATAGTTTCAAAGGCACCAAACCCACCCAATTACAATTAAATAGAGCTCTTATTTACCTGTTATGGAAAAATATGTTAAATTAAACTGGTGTGTTTAATAGGTTTCTTCTAAAATTTAATAGTCTTGAGAATTATGGAGCATCTATCTTTCATTTTTGTCACATTTCAATTCACTTGTATGAGAGTAATTTTGTTAAAATTTTTCACTAAACAATCAGCTCAATGCATTTTATAGTTTCTTTTTCTAGAAGTCTAACTCTAAAATAGAGTGCTATCCATGTGAAAGAGGGTGTATTTCTAAATGAAGTGTCATTAAAAGCNTTTCAAAGGCACCAAACCCACCCAATTACAATTAAATAGAGCTCTTATTTACCTGTTATGGAAAAATATGTTAAATTAAACTGGTGTGTTTAATAGGTTTCTTCTAAAATTTAATAGTCTTGAGAATTATGGAGCATCTATCTTTCATTTTTGTCACATTTCAATTCACTTGTATGAGAGTAATTTTGTTAAAATTTTTTACTAAACAATCAGCTCAATGCATTTTATAGTTTCTTTTTCTAGAAGTCTAACTCTAAAATAGAGTGCTATCCATGTGAAAGAGGGTGTATTTCTAAATGAAGTGTCATTAAAAGCAGCAGGAAAGAGAGCATTTATGCACCATGTCTTAAACCATCCTTCCTTCATTTGTGCTGCTGTTGAAGTATATTTCTTAAGCCCTTGATGTGACTATATCAGCAAAATGTAATAAATTAACGTGAGTAATCCTCGACTTTTATTATACTGTATCTTTTCACATGAAAAGCATATAAGTAGGCATGAAATACCATGAATTTTCTACCCCTAACTGCATTATATAAAGGGTTGTCCTAGGCGTATGAAGTGCTTTTAATCTGAACGAACTTCATTAGCTTTGGATTTAGTTGTGCATTCAGGGTACAAGTTGAAAGGCCTACCTGTTTGCTCAGGCTTTCCTTGGAGTTTGCATGAGCAACATGGAAGGGATAGAGTGAGATGGGATGGAGGCAGCTTAAGAAATAATATAAGAAAAAGTGCTTCTGAACACTCAGGGAGATCTACTGAACACACGATGTATTTCATCCAGTACTGATAGGGAATGTCTTCTGGGAGCTTCTGGTCAGGCCATCAGGGAGTTTTTATTACCTCTGGACCATGAGGAGCCCCAGACCAGACAGGATGTGTGGGAGCATGGGGGAGCAGAAAGGACGAGAAAGTGGTCCCAACCTTCACAATCAAAAACAGCTGGTTTTCAAAGTGCTTACTCTGCTCCCAGTGTGATCTAACTGTTGTCCACACCTTATTTCACTTCACAACAACCCTGTGAAGTGGGAAATTTTTTTTTTCCCCCCTCATTGTGCAGATGTCCTACAAAGGTCAGGGAAGTTAAATAAGATGACACAATTCAGGACAAGCAGAGTTGAGATTGGAAGCCAGACTGTCTGGCTCCACAGACACTCTTAGGCACTCTGGTATGCAGAGTGCACAAAATAAATAAATGATAACAAAGATAAGATTCTGTGTTTAAAAAGTTTACAGTTTATTGAGGTTTAGCTATTATCTAAAAGCTGAATAATGTAGTACTACTAATGTACTACTTGAGAATTGCTTATAAGTAAAATAAAGGGAAATTAAAAGATAAAAGACATAAAAAGATAAAAACGAGAGGATACTGTTCACATGGGAGGCAACAACTCTTCTAATCCACATTTGGCCCTGAGGTCTCCCTTAAAAATAAGGCAATGGTAGGCCAAGAGTTGCAAAGAGTCGGACACGACTGAGCGACTGAACTAACTGAAGTGAGTCCAAGTACAGGTGTTATGTGAGTGGGGTTGTGGAAATTCCCGTTCTCAAACATTTCCTAATTAGATAGTGGGTTATTTCTGTAAATAAATGAATATATCACAAAACAGTAAGTACTGAGATATGGGAATCAGAGCACAGAGCAGGAAGAGTTTTACTAATGTGGTATTCAGGAAGGACTTCCTGGAGGAGGTGGTGATAATCATGGAGGTGGTAGCCTGTCACTACAATGATGGGAGGAGGGGGACTGCCTAATAGAAGTCAGAGAAGAAGCAAAGTCAAAGAGATGGATAACCTGGGAAATATTTAGTGAACTCAGTTTAATGAATTTAATAACAGTCCAGTAAAGATGACTTGAAGGGTGCTATCATGGGACTGAGAGAGGGAAATCCTTCAATGGGGTAGAGCCAAGCTGTGAAGGAGCTATCCTGCCTTAGGAGGGCATGGGCTCTTTTAACTGGAAACTCTGGTCCTTACCTGTGGATTTCCTCTCAGGGAGCTGCTTGCTCAGAGAAGTGCTGTTGGAAGATTCCTCTTACAGAGAACCAGGAAAGGAGGGGAGGCTAGAGACAAGGGGGGCCAGCTCACACAAGAACATATTGGTTTAAATGAGAAGCAGCAAAAATGGCCTGAACTTAAGAAATGATAATGTCAATGGAAAATAATGGACTCAAAAGTTAACTAGCACAGTGTGTGTTTTTCACAGGGGATAAACCAGACACTTCTATATCAGCCCAATTGAACAAGGGGAAACGTTCTCCCTTTACAGCTGACAGTTGGTTGACTCTGAGCAATGCAGCATTGTGTCCATCTTACTAAAAATGTACCAACTGATGAAATAAGTGAAGAAGTGACATCATTGGTTTTCAAATCTTTTGTTAAAGAACAGGTCAGAACCAAGCACACTTCGGCATGTCAGTGCAACACTGGTATTTCTAGTACATTTAAATGTTTCTGTTATTTTCAGAAAAGGTGGTATCCTTTAAATAAAATAATGAGCTTATTAGCCCACTGTTATTAGGATATGTATAAACTTCGACAGTTTTTTGTGATGATTAACTGAGTTATATATAGTATGTGTAGTATAGTAAGTGCTATATAGTAAGTGCTAGAAAAGTATGAGCTATGATTATCATTCTCATTTTTGTTATTAGTAGCAGGATCTGTGTCCCTGGGCTCGGGTGTTTGTTCTGACTGGATGCTGTCCCTGTGATCAACTACAGATGTTTGCAAGGTGGCTGGCCAGGACTGTGGATGCCGTGATTACTGTTTATCATGAAGCTAAATAGAATCCATCTACCAAGAGTGAGTTAACCATCTTCATAGTACAGAAATGAACAAGCTTGTTTAACAAGTTTATTTTCACAGGTAAACATTTGCAAAACTGAATATGATTTTAATTAGGAAAAAACAACAGGATGAGACTAGGCAGCACTGTGATCCACAGTAGAAGCAGACCCTGCTGTCTTCAAGCCAGTGGGTGTTATTCTTGCAGGAGATCCCCAGGATCATGCCCTTAATTAGCTAGTTATTTAGAAATTAGAAAGGAATCACTTAACAAAGAACACACACACATGATACAAATGACATGAGTGGTGAGTAAATTTACTTTCAAGAATTAACGAAGAGTGTCAATGAGCCACATATGGTATTCATGTGTAATTAAAAACAAATTACAGTGTAGAGAAACATTGTACATGTTAGCAAATTAATCTTCTCAACCAAACAAAAATGATCTCCCCAAATTTTTGATAGAAAACATACGTATTTTCTGCATGAAATACAGAAATGATTTCTCTCTGACTCAGTGTTTGTTTAAAAAGATCAACAAGATGGCAGCAGGATTTGGGGGATATTTCAGTGACTCTGTGGTTAACAATAAGGCTTTGGACAACAACAGAAAACAATTCCCTTCCCATTTGTTTTGGCAGTTTTTCCTTTTGCTAATTGAACTTGGTAAAAATAATCTATCATGACTAGTGTCCCTGCCATTTTTTTTTTGAGATTTCTGTACAATAATAAATATGACATTCCAGACATATAACAAAAACAGAATTGCTTAGATTTATGAAGTACTCTCCCAAGTTTCCTTGCAAAAGAGAAAACAATCCTGAACCTGATGGGTTAGGCCCTCGTATTAAAACAATCACAGTTTATGCTCTGAAACTCATGATTAACCTCAATGAATGATGAAGTACTGTAAAACTGACTGTTAAAGAGTAAGTAGGAATATAACTGAGTAACAAGGAAGGATAACACTCCAGAGAAAAACAGAACAGATCACCAGATCATCTATGCGATACTAAGTGAATCTGCTTGAACCTCATTTTAGTAATGTTGATGTCTTCAGTACTATCATGCACTTATTTGTTTGCTGGCTTAGCTAGTTGCTGATTTCATAATCTTTACTGCTTCTCTCTTCCCAAAAGTAATCAAGGTAACCTGTAGAGTTATAAAAAAGAAAATATAAAAATAAGAGAAAGTTGATAGAATAGGAAGAATCAGCGTTTAAGTGCTATAAGATGAAGCCAAGTGTAAAATTAATGCCCCAATACTAAATATAATTTCTCATAGGCTCTGTTAGAAATTGGCTAAGTATTTGTATCGGAGTAGCCTAGGAATCAACCCAAAGAGAGGAGCCCTGTCAATTACTTAATGCATAATTTTAAAAAATGAAAATAGGCACAATACATCATTGAAGGCAGATGAAATTTCTGTCCTAGATGTTCATGTACAGGAAGAACTCATGTGGAGTTCTCGAGACAGAGACAATGAACCAAGGGATGAAAGTAGCCAGTCAGTGCTTACCATGTGCTACCAACATCTTTATAATAAATCTAAAGTCAGATTTTCTATGATTTCTTAAAAGCTTCAATGTGGCTTGCTCAAATAAGTCTAATTTAGTTCAGCTGCACAGTCATGTCTGACTTTTTGTGACGCCATGGACAGCAGCATGCCAGGCTTCCCTGTCCATCACTAACTCCCAGAACTTGCTCATACTCATGTTCATCAAGTCAGTGATACCATCCAAACATCCCATCCTGTCACCCATCTCCTTCTCCTCCTGCCTTCAATCTTTCCCAGCATCAAGGTCTTTTCCAATGAGTCAGTTCTTCCCATCGGTGGCCAAAGTATGGAGTTTCAGCTTCAACATCAGTCCTTCCAAAGAATATTCAGGACTGATTTCCTTTAGGATTGACTGATTGGATCTCCTTGCAGTCCAAGAAACTCTCAACAGTCTTCTCCAACACGACAGTTTAAAAGCATCAATTCTGTGCTCAGCTTTCTTGATAGTTCAACTCTCACTTCCGTACATGACTACTGGAAAAACAATAGCTTTGACTAGATGGACCTTTTTGGCAAAATAATGTCTCTGTTTTGTAATATGCTGTCTAGGTTGGTCAAAGTTTTTCTTCCAAGGAGCATCTTTTAATTTCATGGCTGCAGTCACCATCTGCAGTGATTTTGGAACCCAAAATATAGTCTTTCACAGTTTCCATTGTTTCACTATTTAATGCATCGAAGTAATGGGATGGGAAGCCATGATCTTAGTTTTCTGAATGTTGACTTTTAAGCCAACTGCTTCACTCTCCTCTTCCACTTTCATCAAGTGGAAAGTTCTCTTTAGTTCTTCTTTGCTTTCTGCCATAAGGGTGGTGTCATTTGTGTATCTGAGATTGTTGATGTTTCTTCCTGCAGTCTTGATCCTTGCTTGTGTTTCATCCTACCTGGTATTTCACATGATGTATTCTGCATTTAAGTTAAATAAGCAAGGTGACAATGTACAGCCTTGATGTACTCATTCCCCTATTTGGAACCAGTCTGTTTCATGTTCTAACTGTTGCTTCTTGATAGGCATACAGATTTCTCAGGAGGCAGGTCAGGTAGTCTGGTATTCCTCTCTGTTGAAGAATTTCCACAGTTTGTGGTGATACACACAGTCAAAGGTTTTGGCATTAGAAAACAGAAGTAGATGTGTTTTCTGGAACTCTCTAGCTTTTCCGATGATCCAATGGATATTAGCAATTTGATATCAGGTTCCTCTTCCTTTAATCCAGCTTGAACATCTAGAGGCTCATGGTTCACATACTGTTGAAGCCTGGCTTGTAGAATTTTGAGGATTACTTTGCTAAGATGTGAGATGAGTGCAGTTGTGTGGTAGTTTGAGCATTCTTTGGCATTGCCTTTCTTTGGGATTGAAATGAAAACTGACCTTTTCCAGTCCTTTGGCCACTGCTGTGTTTTCCAAATCTGTTGGCATATTGAGTGTAGCACTTTAACAGCATCAACTTTTAGGACTTGAAATAACTCAGCTGGAATTCCATCACCTCCAGTAGCTTTGTTAGTAGTGATACTTCCTGAAGTCCTTTTGACTTTGCATTCCAGGATATCTGGCTCTAGATGAGTGATCACACTATCGTGGTTATCTGCATCATGAAGGTCTTTTTTGTATAGTTCTTCTGTGTATTCTTCCCCCTGCTTCTTAAGTTCTTCTGCTTCTGTTAGGTCCATACTATTTCTATTCTTTATCGTGCCCATCTTTGCATGAAATGTTCCTTTGGTATCACTAATTTTCTTGAAGAGATTGCTAGTCGTTCCCATTCTATTGTTTTCCTCTATTTCTTTGCATTAATAACTGGGGAAGACTTTCTTATCTCTCTGTGTTATTCTTTGGAACTCTGCATTCAGTTGGTTATATCTTTCCTATTCTCCAATGTCTTTAGCTTCTCTTTTCTCCCCTATTAGTAAGGTCTCCTCAGATAAGCTTTTTGCAGTTCTTTTTCTTAGGGATTGTCTTGATCACTGCCTCCTGTACAATGTCACAAACCTCCGTCCGTGGTTCTTCAGGCACTCTGTCAGACCTAATCCCTTGAACCTATTTGTCATTACTACTGTATAATCATAAGGGATTTGATTTAGGTCATACCTGATCCCACCAAAAAAAGATAGTCCATGCTAAAGCACAGAGGAGAAGCCCCAGCAAGACGGTAAGAGGGGCGAAATTGCATTTAGAATCAAACCTCATAACCACCAGAGACACTCAGAGGGCTCAAACAGAATCTTATGCACGCCAGGAAACCCCACAGAGACTGAGGCAGATCTGGATTTGAGTGTTTGAGTGTCTTCTGCAGAGGTATGATTCAGCAGCGGCCTGCCACAGGGGCAGGGCTCACAAATCTAGATATCAGTCAATATAATCTGGTTTAGCTTTCTGTGACCTAGATTATTCCAAGGACATCATTTGGGTTTATGAAAAAAAAAAAAAACTTCATTGGCCCATGAAGTGTGGACCCTAGACTAGCAGAACCACCATCACCTGGAAACTTATTAGGAGCTCAAATTCTTGGGTTCCACCACAGACTTTCTGAATCAGAAACTCTGAGAGTGAGATGCAGAAATTAATTTATTAAATTGCACATTGGAAAAAAGATAACAAGGTGAATTTATAGTTTAAAAATGGAAATAAAACATATTTACACAACATAAACCTCTTAGTGTGTCTGGAGTATATATTATGAAATGAATGACTTGGTCAGAGGAAACTGAATGAACAGAGGAAAGAATTCATGAATTTAGAGTGTGTTTTGGTAAAGGGTTGTTATTTTAGGAAATCTTAAGTACTTAGTAGAGAAAGTGAGGAATGGGGTGATTAAAGGGGTGAGGGGGGACTGATTAGGTTACTCATAACAAAAATATGTGATCCAGGGATAATAGGCTCTGCTTTTATTACTATATGCAACAAAAATATCCAATGGTAAAAGATATATTTTAAATATTACATCTGCACAACCACAGCAGAGTCAGCATCACTGATATATTGTAGAGGGCTTCATCAGATAGAGTGTGTTGATTTGGGGTTTCAGATGTTCAAAGGGATGCAAAGACCAGTCACAGAATTTTAGATGCATTGCATTGCTTGGTCAAATATGTATGTGTGTGTGTGTATATATATATATATATATATATATATTTAATTATATAGTATATGAATATATTGAATTTAAACTACAAAATTCAAACATAAATGTTATGGACTGAACTGCATACCTCTAAAATTTCTTGAAGCCCTGAACTCCAAATATGATGATACTTAGAAGTGAGAATCTTTTGGCAGTAGTTAGATTTAGATGAGGTCGTGAGGATGGGATCCTCAGGATGCGATTAGTACCTTTATGAGAAGAGACTCAGAGAGCTTGCACATGCCGCCTTCCTCCTTCACTCTCCTGCCCTCCCTCTCTTTCTCACTCCCTCGCTCTTTTCTCTCTCTCTCCTCCCCTGTCCCCTTCCCCACCATATGGGGAAACAGTGAAAAGACAGCCATCTACAAGCCAGGAAGAGAACTCTCACCAGAAACTACTGTTATGTAGCCTGCAAAACTATGAGATCATAAATGCCTTTTGTTTTAAGTAGATTACTTTATTATGGCAGCCCTGTTATGGACTTCCCTGATGGCTCAGTGGTAGCGAATCTGCCTGCCAATGCAGGAGTCCCCAGCTTGATCCCTGGGTTGGGAAGATCGCCTGGAGAAGAAGATCGCCTGGAGAAGGAAATGGCAACCCACTCCAGTATTCTTGCCTGGGAAATCCTGTGGACAGAGGAGCCTGGTGGCTTGCAGTTCATGGGGTCACAAAAGAGTTGGACATGACAGCTTCTAAACAACAGTCAGCTCTAGCTAAAACAGTAAGTTTGAAACAATTTTTTAGTCTTTTAGAATTTAGAAAGAATTTTTAGTTGTTTAGTGATTCATGACAATCTCCAAATTACTAGTTTCTGATAATTTATTATTGGAAGCTCTGTTTCAGACAATAAGGCATACTAAAATTTCTGCAAGGT
>SJYA01000699.1:1476143-1507501 GCA_006410615.1 Neotragus moschatus | reverse complement strand
AAAAAAAAAAAAAAAAAAAACTTCATTGGCCAATGAAGTGTGGACCCTAGACTAGCAGAACCACCATCACCTGGAAACTTATTAGGAGCTCAAATTCTTGGGTTCCACCACAGGCTTTCTGAATCAGAAACTCTGAGAGTGAGATGCAGAAATTAATTTATTAAATTGCACATTGGAAAAAAGATAACAAGGTGAATTTATAGTTTAAAAATGGAAATAAAACATATTTACACAACATAAACCTCTTAGTGTGTCTGGAGTATATATTATGAAATGAATGACTTGGTCAGAGGAAACTGAATGAACAGAGGAAAGAATTCATGAATTTAGAGTGTGTTTTGGTAAAGGGTTGTTATTTTAGGAAATCTTAAGTACTTAGTAGAGAAAGTGAGGAATGGGGTGATTAAAGGGGTGAGGGGGGACTGATTAGGTTACTCATAACAAAAATATGTGATCCAGGGATAATAGGCTCTGCTTTTATTACTATATGCAACAAAAATATCCAATGGTAAAAGATATATTTTAAATATTACATCTGCACAACCACAGCAGAGTCAGCATCACTGATATATTGTAGAGGGCTTCATCAGATAGAGTGTGTTGATTTGGGGTTTCAGATGTTCAAAGGGATGCAAAGACCAGTCACAGAATTTTAGATGCATTGCATTGCTTGGTCAAATATGTATGTGTGTGTATATATATATATATATTTAATTATATAGTATATGAATATATTGAATTTAAACTACAAAATTCAAACATAAATGTTATGGACTGAACTGCATACCTCTAAAATTTCTTGAAGCCCTGAACTCCAAATATGATGATACTTAGAAGTGAGAATCTTTTGGCGGTAGTTAGATTTAGATGAGGTCGTGAGGATGGGGTCCTCAGGATGCGATTAGTACCTTTATGAGAAGAGACTCAGAGAGCTTGCACATGCCGCCTTCCTCCTTCACTCTCCCGCCCTCCCTCTCTTTCTCACTCCCTCGCTCTTTTCTCTCTCTCTCCTCCCCTGTCCCCTTCCCCACCATATGGGGAAACAGTGAAAAGACAGCCATCTACAAGCCAGGAAGAGAACTCTCACCAGAAACTACTGTTATGTAGCCTGCAAAACTATGAGATCATAAATGCCTTTTGTTTTAAGTAGATTACTTTANTCACTCTCCCGCCCTCCCTCTCTTTCTCACTCCCTCGCTCTTTTCTCTCTCTCTCCTCCCCTGTCCCCTTCCCCACCATATGGGGAAACAGTGAAAAGACAGCCATCTACAAGCCAGGAAGAGAACTCTCACCAGAAACTACTGTTATGTAGCCTGCAAAACTATGAGATCATAAATGCCTTTTGTTTTAAGTAGATTACTTTATTATGGCAGCCCTGTTATGGACTTCCCTGATGACTCAGTGGTAGCGAATCTGCCTGCCAATGCAGGAGTCCCCAGCTTGATCCCTGGGTTGGGAAGATCGCCTGGAGAAGGAGAAGATCGCCTGGAGAAGGAAATGGCAACCCACTCCAGTATTCTTGCCTGGGAAATCCTGTGGACAGAGGAGCCTGGTGGCTTGCAGTTCATGGGGTCACAAAAGAGTTGGACATGACAGCTTCTAAACAACAGTCAGCTCTAGCTAAAACAGTAAGTTTGAAACAATTTTTTAGTCTTTTAGAATTTAGAAAGAATTTTTAGTTGTTTAGTGATTCATGACAATCTCCAAATTACTAGTTTCTGATAATTTATTATTGGAAGCTCTGTTTCAGACAATAAGGCATACTAAAATTTCTGCAAGGTTTTTTTAACATTTGATTCACAGGTCAAATTTGACCCCCCAGATGACAGGTTGCCGGTCCCTGCTATGTAACATTGAAAACTAATGATCATGTAATAAATACATTGTTTTTATAAAACTCAAAAGCAAACGAACCTAAGTAACATAATTTGTTGTGATAAAACTATTTTTAAAATAATTAGTAAGATAAACACAAAATTCAGTATAATAGTTATTTCTGGGGGAGGAAGAAGAATGGAAACACAGAAGTAGATGAAACACTATTAATAATATTCCAGCTCTTAAGTTGGGTGGTAGAATAATGGGGATCATGATTCTTATTATGTTTAATATTTTTTTGTTTCAAATTTTAAACAATCAAAAAACAGTGCATTCTTGGATGATTTAATTTTATAGAAGTTAATCTGGTTTTAGTAGTTAGGTCAATGACTCTCCTTGGCATCATATTTTTTACCACTGAAGGACCAGTAGTGAATGAAGACTTTCAGGGGAAATAAATGAATAAATTAATTCAGACAGACTTACATAGGCAATTATGGATTTCTTTCACATATATAAATTTTCTATATATACATATTGCCATAAAAATTTTAAATTTGAAATACAGGATAAAGTAATCTATTTCCTGAAGTTTAAAACATTTCATAACATTATGTTTATATGATTCATAGACAAAGGCTCAATGGTTATATTGTATAGCAGGAATAGTTATAATGTCTGTCAACTGTATGTATATGTTTTCTAAATATACACATTACGCAAAGAAATTATAAAACCTCAAAACTATAGTTCACCTAAAATAAATATGCCATTGTATACAGGGTGTTGGCCTAGTGCTAAGTAATTATGGGAAATAACGTGAATGTGATCTTTAAGTTATACAGGCTTATATCATATTTCTGCAAAAAACATATAAAATTCCTCTTTCTAAGGGTCTGCAGGGGAAACACAGAATATTCATTTCATGGAGTTCCATTTCAGTATTTCTGTAAGAATTATATGTCTGGATAAGGCAGCCACTACATACTAGCACTAATATAGTTGAAAACATTCCATGAATTGAACAAGAATATTTCCATCCAAAAAGTGCCAAATAACAGGTCATCTCAAGTGAATAGCGAAAGGTATAATTATGGGTGCATTTAATACCTGTAATGAATTCAGCTTTGAAAGCTTTCCATTGTTTATATGTCATATACTGGTTATAAATAAAATTTTAAAAGGTATAGCACAAAGAGAGCATTAAAACTTCAAAGATTTTATACACACACACACATACTATATTTGTTATGTTGCAGTGAGATACTACATTATTTGTTACACTGAATCTCAACTGCCAAGAAAAATATATTTGTCCAATTTGAAACTGCAGATTTTTATTCTTTTCCTTTCAGATTATTTAGGTTTAAGCTAGCATTTATAAATATCAAAGCCTGATGAATGATCAGACAAAGACTTAGAAAAATATTCACATATTATACATTAAAATATGAGGGTTTGGAGAAAAAATCAACACTGTATAATAAATTGAGGTGATAAAAAGTTTTCATGGGAAAAGTNTGAGAAAAGAGAAGTGAAAGGCAAAGAAGAAAAGGAAAGATATACCCATGTGAATGCAGAGTTCCAAAGAATAGCAAGGAGAGATAAGAAAGTCTTCCTTAATGATCTATGCAAAGAAATAGAGGCAAACAATAGAATGGGAAAGACTGGAGATCCCTTCAAGAAAATTAGAGATACCAAGGAATACTTCATGCAAAGATGAGCACAATAAAGGACAGAAATGGTATGGACCTAACAGAAGCAAACACATGCCATTAAGAAGAGGTGGCAAGAATACACAGAAGAACTGTACAGAAAAGATCGTCGTGACCCAGATAATCATGAGGATGTCATCACTCATCTACAGCCAGACATCCTGGAATGCGAAGTCAAGTGGGCCTTAGGAAGCATCACTACAAAGAAAGCTAATGAAGGTGATGAAACTCCAGCTGAGTTATTTCAAGTCCTAAAAGTTGATGCTGTTAAAATGCTTCATNCCAGATAATCATGAGGATGTCATCACTCATCTACAGCCAGACATCCTGGAATGCGAAGTCAAGTGGGCCTTAGGAAGCATCACTACAAAGAAAGCTAATGAAGGTGATGAAACTCCAGCTGAGTTATTTCAAGTCCTAAAAGTTGATGCTGTTAAAATGCTTCATGCAATATGCCAGCAAATTTGGAAAACCCAGCAGTGGCCACAGGACTGGAAAAGGTCAGTTTTCATTCCAATCCCAAAGAAAGGCAATGCCAAAGAATGCTCAAACTACCACATAATTGCTCTCTTCTCACATGCTAGCAAAATAATGCCAAAAATTCTCCAAGCTAGGCTTCAACCATACGTGAACTGAGAACTTCCAGATGTTCAAGCTGGATTTAGAAAAGGCAGATGAACATGAGATCAAATTGCCAACTTCCATTGGATCATAGAAAAAGCAAAAGAGTGCCAGAACAAATCCACTTCTGCTTTATTGACTATCAGAGCCTTTGACTGTGGATTTTCCACAGCAAACTGTGAAAAATACTTAAAGAGATGGGAATACCAGACCACCTTGTCTGTCCCCTGAGAAATCTGTATGCAGGTCAAGAAGCAACAGTTAGAACCAGACATGGAACAACAGACTGGTTCCAATTTGGGAAAGGAGTATGTCAAGGCTGTATATTTTCACCCTGCTTATTTAACTTGTTTACAGAGTACATCATGCAAAATGCTGAACTGGATGAAGCACAAGCTGGAATCAAGATTGCCGGGAGAAATATCAGTAACCTCAGATATGGAGAAGACACCATCCTATGGCAGAAAGTGAAGAGAAACTAAAGAGCCTCTTGATGAAAGTGAAAGAAGAGAGTAAAAAAGCTGACTTAAAACTCAGTATTAAGAAAACTAAGAACATGGCATCTGGTCCCATCACTTAATGGAAAATAGATGTGGAAGCAATGAAAACAGTGATAATCTTTACTTCTTTAGGCTCCAAAATCACTGCAGATGTTGACTGCAGCCATGAAATTAAAAGATGCTTGCTCCTTGGAAGAAAAGCTTTGCCCAACCTAGACAGCATATTAAAGAGACATTACTTTGCCGGCAAAGGCCCATATAGTCAAAGCTATGATTTTAACAGTAGTCATTTGTAGATGAGAGAGTTGGATCAAAAGGAAAGCTGACGGTCGAAGAATTGATACTTTTGAACTGTTGTGCTGGAGAAGACTCTTGAGAGTCCCTTGGACAGCGAGGAGATCCAACCAGTCCATCCTAAAGGAGATCAGTCCTGAATATTCATTGGAAGGACTGATGCTGAATCTGAAGCTCCAGTAGTTTGGCCACCTGATGCAAAGAACTGACTCATTGGAAAAATCCTGATGATGGGAAGGATTGAAGGCAGGAGGAAAAAGGGATGACAGAGGATGAGATGGTTGTATGGCATCACTGGCTTGATGCACATGAGTATGAGCAAGCGCCAGGAGTTGGTGATAGACAGGAAAGTCTGGTGTGCTGCTGTCCTTGGGGTCGTAAAGAGTCAGACACAAGTTAGTGACTGAACTGAACTGAACTGAGGAGGACAGAGATGAGAAGCACTTTCCAGTGCAATATAAATGATGTGGAGAGGTGAAAATGTGTGAAAGTTCTGAGACAAAATGGTTTGTGCCAAGGAACACTTTCCTCTACATTCTGTTTCTGCCTTTAACCACATTCACACCATCACCTCCAAAGCAGCGATACGAGATGCTGCTCCTTCAGAATCCAAGGATGTCTTCTTGAAACCATAAGAAAGGGCTTTGGCTGATTTCTTAGCCAAAAATGTTTGATTGTAAGAAGAATTCAAATAGTCATTGCCACAAGTTCCATTAACCTCCTTTGTCAGATTTGATGACTGAAATCAGTATTTGATCCAGTGTTTTAATTTATCACTGTATTATCTTGGTAGTGTTGTTAAATGTTCCTGTGAAACGCATGATGTTGTTATATTATTTCACCAGTAGAAGCACAGATTTTGTGCCTTTAAGCAGTGTGTGGGCTGTGATTAGGCTAAGAATTGTATAATTTAGGACAAAGGAGGTTTTGTATAGGTCAAGTAGGAAACAGTTGACTTTTGGGGAGGTTGAGAGGGACCTGAAAAGTCTCCTCTTGCTCATTCTATCTGCCACTGCACATTCCGTAGATCCTCTTTTAGTTAAGGGTCTGTTTGGGAATGTTCAGAGTTAAATAGTATGTTGGGAAATGAGAAGAGGAAAAAATTAACATTAGCTGAACACCTTCAACTAGTTAGACCTGGGAACTGAGAATATTTTTCAGATCCTCACAACAGCCTGTAAAGGAGGTGATGTTTCTGTGTGTTCAAGGTGAAGAAAAGAAATTTCATGATGAGGTTAAGTAACTTTTATGTTCATGCTGCTGTCAAGTAGCAGAGACATGATTCAAACTTAAGTCTTTTTGTATTCTGAGTTTGCATACACTTATATTAGCTTTAGAGCCATAATTTAAATAATTTATCAGTCAGCTTAGCTACCTAGCAAAATCCAGTAAAATGGTCATAGATAAGAAATGCATTTTTGGTCACTGTGAGATAGAAAGGACATAAGAGAAGGGGAGAAAGTGCCAGGATTGGTATTAAGTTTTCAGTCTTTCTTAGAAGAAGCTGCTAAAGATTTTCCTCCTTAAAAATATTCTAATCTTCTCTGGAATGCCAAGGCTTTCCAATTCGACTTTGGTTCACATTAGTATGCAGACACTATGGGTACACTATGTAAATGAACAAAAAATAACCCCATAGAAACAGGATCGATTACTAACAATTCTGTACATTTTCCTGTATTTCATTCTCCTCTTTTTTTTTCTTTACAGAAGTACACTTTCTTTCAAAATTATTTTTGTTGCCAGAACAAAGAACCGAATGAAACTGTTGAAAGGATTCTAGCCCTGTAATTCTAGGAAAGATGCTCACCAACGTGTTCTGTTCTAGAAAGTGAGACAAGTGTGTAACGTTTTGTCAGCCTAATTACCAAGTCCATTTAAACAGAACTCCCTGGGGAAGGCAGACTGGTAGACTTTGAATCTTTACAGTGTACAATTATCTTCACCTAGTCCATGCATTAAATAAACAACCTTGTTTCTGGTTCTCCGTTCAAATTTTTTTTTTTTTTTTAACGTTGTAAGAGATAAATAGAGCATGTGAGCAAACATTGTTTGCTGCTAGGTTGTTCAAAAAATGTATTCGCACCAACGATTGTTGGGATAATTATTAATGCTAAAAATATTTGAAGTTGCAGTGACTCTGCATTTGAAGTCTAGTATGTGTCGTTTGTTTTATTCATGATAAACAGATCACTTAGTTGGAAAAACCCCATCTGCTTAGATATATCTCTTATTATTTATGAGAACCATGTTTAGGCATGCAGGCGGCACATGTGCATAATTAATCCTGAAGAGAATTAGACATTGTTTGATTCACAGCTGAATGCAATTAGCATTAGGAAGTTTACATATGTTGGCAATAACACAGATTAGCAACTAAAGTGCTTGTTAAAAAATTTAACCTGAGGCTGCTGGAGCAGACCTCTCCTAATGATGCTTTAAATGTTGTTGATGAAGTAATAATCAATTTTGTTTTATAAATAGTAAATCAAGAATTTAGGTCTAATTAGCAGCGCTACAGATCACTTCACTTACATATCAGATGTACTTGTGATGTGTGCTATGAACTTTCTCAGAGTCTTGTGTGCAAACAGTTGTTATGGGGAAGACATCACCTTTCAGGGAAAAGAAAAAAAAAAGGGGGTATCATTCTCCAGAGTCAGGCCTTTTGGAAGGACTTCTCTGGAGGTATTTAGCAGAAGAGCTCTTTGTCTCTGCAGGTTCCAATTGCAGGAGAGAGAAACAANTGTGCAAACAGTTGTTATGGGGAAGAGATCACCTTTCAGGGAAAAGAAAAAAAAAGGGGGTATCATTCTCCAGAGTCAGGCCTTTTGGAAGGACTTCTCTGGAGGTATTTAGCAGCAGAGCTCTTTGTCTCTGCAGGTTCCAATTGCAGGAGAGAGAAACAATGCCCTTTTTTCCGCAAGCAGAACCATTAGCCAGCTTTACAGACTGTGAAAGAAGTCATCTAATGGGGAGGGCGGNACATCACCTTTCAGGGAAAAGAAAAAAAAAAGGGGGTATCATTCTCCAGAGTCAGGCCTTTTGGAAGGACTTCTCTGGAGGTATTTAGCAGAAGAGCTCTTTGTCTCTGCAGGTTCCAATTGCAGGAGAGAGAAACAATGCCCTTTTTTTCCGCAAGCAGAACCATTAGCCAGCTTTACAGACTGTGAAAGAAGTCATCTAATGGGGAGGGCGGAGAGAATGTAAATGACGAAAATGAGGCCGAAAGTAAAATTAAGCTATAATTGTTTGCACTTCAACTTTGAGAAGTTCACCATTAATTAAAACGTTTCTGCCCCACTCGCCACCAGACTGGCAAGAAGAAGGCAAGGCTGCCTATGAGGGGGTTCTAGAACCTTCAGAAAGGCAACCAAGGCCTGTGAGGAGGGAACAAGCATCTCCATCTCCAGCACACAGAGGCGGTAGAGTCACCGGAATGCAGGGTGGCAACCTCAGGCCACATTCCTCACCCAGCCCTCAGTCTGGATTTTGGCTTTCCCTGTGCTTCACTGTAAAGCACTCTTGTACATTTCCAGAATGAAGGGGGATAGGGACATAGTTTGTTTAGGAAACATTTACCCTGTTTCATAGAGCCTGTCTCACATTTCTTTTTTCCCATTTGAACATTTCTGAAATGTAAGTGCCTCTCACAAAGATGACCATCCTAGAGTTCACTAGCAACTTTTTTCTTAAGATAATGTTGTTGTTTTTCCATAAAATCATGCTGATCGCATCTTAGCTTCAATTAAGTATGGAATTGAATCCCTCTTCTGTGCCAGTCACTGTGCAAGGAGTGAGGAATAACTGAGATGTAATATAATGTCAAAGGAGTATAATAACGTGGGACAATGAACATGCTTGAAACTGAACTTGCAGAATGGTCACTGCAATTACTTAGCGGCTCAACAAGTATTTGAACATGGAACCTTGCACCAGTGTCATGCACTATAACCAGCCTTGTTCTGGTGACTCTTTTCTGGATTGATGAGCAGTGTCAGTGATTGAATGTAGAGTGTAAGCTCCGTGGTGCAGTGAGGTTTTCTGTTTGTTCACTGCAGCATTCCTATCACTGAAAACAGTGTTTGGCACAGGGAGTCACTGGATAATTGCTCATTGAATGAAGAAGAATCCAGGCCAGGGGTTGGCTATGCCCTGGGAGCAAAATAGTTTTTACATTTGTAATTTGGTTGAAAACAAAAATCAAAGAATCATATTTCATGGCATACCAAAAGTGTATGTACATAAAGTTTTATAGGCACGTGTCCACATTCATTCACATTTTCTCTGACTGTTCTCTTACTACAAAGACAAAGCTGAGTTGTAAAGATGATCTTAGTACCTACAAAGCCTAAAATATTTACTATTTACAGAATAGTAAGATACTGACATTTACAGAAAACGTTTGCTGACCCTGAGACGAGGCTATTGCTGCCAAAGAGAGAAGCCCTCAGGAGATCAAGTCCAGCCCAGGAATTCTGTGTTCTCACCAACTCCTGCTCATAGAAGCACTGCTGGCTTCTCTTCCTATCGGTTGAGGAAGCCTGAGGATCTTCACTGATGACATATTTGATGACAGGGAAGCTGAACTCCCTATCCAAGCCCCCTCACACACATCCACTGCAATTGCCCCTTGACCTTCACAAAATTAAATCAATTCTGGCTCTCCTAATAGAAGTGCCGAAGCTGAATTGTATATTTAAAGCTTCATAATACCTCCTGGTACATAATCAAATTTGGTATAGCTTGAATCCACTTGGCTTCTATCCAAGAAGAGCCATTATAGAAAGTACCAGCTGAATTTCATTATCAAAATACTGTGTGTTATGTGGTCTTCAGATGTGAACCTGGGGAGTGTTTTGATTTTAATTAAAGATATCAGTTCTGAAGGTTCTCTCATTCACGTCTGCTATGTGCTAGACGTTTTCACTTGGCCGCTAGGAGTACAATGATTATAAATGAATCACAAAGTATGGACAGACAAGCAGGGGGCCAACACAGTCTGAGGGTATATGAGATCAGGACAATCCTGCAAGTAAATCAGCTGTTCAAATGTGGCTCCCTTGGGCCTTGGTTCAGTCACTGACAGTACATAGAGAGTAACCTTCAAAGGGAAGGCGTACAGGCATGGATAGAGGAAACACATGTGTTCCTGTAATCTTCTGAGTTCTCTTCCCTCTTGGACCTCTCAACAGCACAACCTGCTAGAGACAGGAGCTAATTCTTCATGCAAACACAGACACAAACTATCCAATTATAGGCTTGCAAATCGCTAAGCACTGTCACAGAACCACATACTTATCACTCATAAATATTTTAGTATGAATTAGTAAGATCAGAATTCTCTATAAAAACATAGAGCAAAACAGGACTGCAAATGCAATTTTTGAAAATCTGGATCAAATATCAAAGTTGAGGGCACAGGGTGATATCAACAAACCAAATCTACAATCATTTTCCTGGAAGCTGTTGAGTAACGAAGTACCTTGAAAATGATGCTAAAACTGGGAGGAAGAGCCTTTGTTACAGAGACTACCAAATCCTCAGTGTGTATTTCTCCTGCCTTATAGTGACACGTGCGCACACACTTTTAGCAGCAATGTGTGAATATACTGGATACTTCTTTGCCTTCCTTATAGTTAAGTGTCTAAATTCTCGATAATGAGAAGCGAACAGAGGTAATGTTTGCAATTTCTATACCATACCCTTTAAAAGAAGGTTCTTATTCTCCATTGTGTCTCTTTCCCCCTTCCTGTATACATTAACAAGGATACGGTACTGCTAATCTATGGTATTAGTCTGCGAGGGCTGCCTAGCAAAAAGCCAGAGGCTGAATGTCTTAAAGAGCAAAACTATTTTTTCACAATTTGGGAAGCTAGAAGTCCAAGATCAAGGTGCTGTCAGCTGTGGTTTCTGGTGAAACCTCTCTTTCTTTCTTGTAGTTAGTTGCCCTCTCACCTTTGTGCACAGAGAGGGAAAGAGAGCTCTCTGGTGTCTTTTCCTCTTTTTTTAAGGGTGCTAGTCCTATGGGATTAAAGCCCTTTCTTATTTAACCTCTACTACCTCTTTTTAGGGGACTTCCCTGGTGCCCAGAGGGTAAAGAATCTGCCTGCAGTATAGGAGGCCTGGGTTCGATCCCTGGGTCAGAAACATCCCCTGGAGAAAGGAATGGTAATCCACTTCAGTAGTCTTGCCTGGAAAATTCCACAGGCAGAGGAGCCTGGCAGGTTATAGTCCATGGGGTTGCAAAGGGTCAGACACGACTGAAAGGTCAACAAAGGGTCAACACACACACACACCTCCTTTTAGGGGGCTTCCCAGGGAGCACAGTGGTAAAGAATCCGCCTGCTAACGCAGGAGACACAGGTTTGATCCCTGGGTTGGTAGATCCCTGGAGGAGGAAATGGCAACCCACTCCAGTATTGTTGCCTAGGAAATCCCATGGACAGAGGGGCCTAGTGAGCTACAGTCCCTGGGGTCACAGTCAGAAATGACTGAGTGACTGAGGATGCATGGGGGCACCTCCTTTTAGGCCCAGTCTCCAAATGCAGTCACATTAGGGGTTAGACATTCAACATGGGATTTTGGGGAAGAATACTAGTCAGTCCATAGGAGCCAGCCTTGAGTCCCCTGGCTGATAGTGGAGCACCGTGATGGAAAACATCTGGGTCCCAAATGATTTCTTAACATAGAAATAGAGGTGTGTAACATTTCTGGACCACTCACCCTTCTCAGGACTGTAATGTCTCAGCCACTGCGTTCACGGCTGTGTTCGTCACAGCAGCTGTATATCCTAACAGAGTGTGAAAGAGAAGAGCCGAAAGGATCTTTGTTAGTTTACAACTCTCCTGGGAGAAAAAACAGAACAGGTCATCCACCATCTTTTCTGAATCTCTTTTTGAATGTCTTTTAACCCCTTTTAATACTAATCTAATTATATTTGAATAGACAAATGCTTAGAAATCATAGTCTCGTCTTCTGTATAACAATTCTCTGTGTAATCTGTTGCAGTCGAATTAGTTTTGGTCCTAATTTGTGATAGATATGGAGCTACCAAAGGTATAAATTCAGGTATTTATATTAATTACATTTCCTGCCAAGTTCATGTTGCCAACTTGAAAGACAGTGCTCACTTTTTAAAGTAGATATGTCTGTTGAAAAAAACCCAATTTTGGGTGAAACTAAAGGACTTCATGAAAACTTCTATAGAATCCTTAGAAAAGTTACTAGGTCTCTTTTTGAAATAATAGAACGTTCTAAAATTAGGTTATAGTGGTGGTTGAGTAATTCTAGGGACATACTAAAAACGACTGAACTGTATTCTCCAAATGGGTAAATTATGTCTATGTATACGAGAAAGCTAAGTGAAAAATTCTACTGCTTTTAAATTATATTTCAGGAATAAAAATGCATGAAGAGCACTGAGAAAGCCAAGTCAGCCTTTGCTTTGCTATACAGTTATCCTAGTGGAGCCGAGCTGCTCTATGCATCTAAAAGAAGGAACTCTGAAGGGCCCTCCGGCAGGCGTGGGAGCTGGGCTGAAGGCCCATGGTTCCCTCCAGAAGTCACTGGGTTAAACAGGAAGACTCCAGAAGACGAGAGACATGTCGTGATGGTGGTCTTGGAACCTGTTCAGTCTGTATGCTCTGCCTTGAGGTGGGTCCCTCATACAGTGGACGCAACACATACACACTCCCACAAACGCCCACTCACATATACATACGCCCTCACATCTTGTTTCTTTCCCTAGGTTTTTTCCTTGTTTTATTAAAAAATGGAGATGAACATTTAACTAAGTAGTTTTATCAAGCCAAATGAATTAACTGGTCCCTTTTATAATTTTTTTATGAATAAGTGAAAGTCTTTGTTTTGGGGGTAATCTTAGGGTCCTAAGCAATAATTTAGTTGTAGGGATTGTTCAGAATCATATCTTTTTTTAACCTCAGTATCTAGTTTGTCTTCACCTGTATTTTCATCCCTTTTCATTAGCGTATTGGTGAAACTCAGTCTTGAAGCATCTCATAAAGTTTCATAATTTTCACATTTCACTTTAAGCTTAATTCCTTTTCTTACATCTTCCCTAGATCTAGAGAACAGCAGGTCATTATTTTTCTATGCTGCTCTTGAATAGTGGGTAGTTAGACCATTCTCTTAGCCTAATAATCTTGTTCCTTTGCTTAAACTTTCCTTTATAGCTTCTATTTCTCAACCCCTTAACAACTCTCATTGAGGTCCTCAGTTGATATAAATAGTCATTTTAACTTTTTTTTTCCTCTGCATGATTATTTGAGATAGTATTTCTAAGAAAAAAATTAACATAACTTTAAATGGTTTTATACTGTGCATATTACAAGGTCTAAAGAAATACACTCCCAAGATTCAAAAAGACTAGTGATTACTTTTGAAAACTTAGACTCAACTAAGTAGCTCCAGAAAGTGGGATAAAATAAAACATGTAGGTATTATTTTTCAGAACAAAAAGATTTGCCGTGATAATTACAATTTGGCAAATCTATTGTGAGGCCCCTGGGTGGGGGGAAAAACCCTACAGCCTATATGGGATAATAGAAACATGAGCAATAAGCAGCATGGGATATTAGAGGGAGAAAAAAATCACTCAAAAAACTAAGTCCTCCTTTCTTTAACAAAATTACAAAATTAGTGGGTGAAGGAAAAGTAGTTTAATGCACCTGGTCAGCCATAAAGCTTTCAATAAAGTTTTACCTTGAAATGCAGTTCCAATTATCTTATGAATAAAGAAGAATAACTTTTGAGACAACTAAAACCTTTTACCTAATAAAGTGCCTACCAAAGCTTTTGAAGTCTAATGTCAGGCACAGGAATATGAAAAGTGGCCTTATTTACTGTTTGGAGAACAGGGGAGACATGTGGCATACCTCCAAGCTACTTCACCCTGTTGACCTTACCCTCAAATACCAGAGCTTTAGTCTCTGGTAGGGGTGGGAGTTGGGGAAAGCACCAGAAATGTGACCCTCCAGGATATTTAGTATTTTGGAGGGTAGAGATAATGCAGGGTGCGGGTGTCACGATTCATGAAACCATACCAGCTCCCTTCCCTGGGACCCCCAGAGTGTCATGCCAACAGCCAATCTTGCACCCACATGCCCATCCCCAAGAGATATAGAGTCGTCTCCCCTGGAGAACATAAATCAGTTCAGTTCAGTTCAGTTGCTCAGTTGTGTCCGACTCTTTGCGACCCCATGGACTGCAGCATGCCAGACCTCCCTGTCCATCACCAATTCCCATTTACTCAAACTCATGCCCATTGAGTCAGTGATGCCATCCATTTATCTCACCCTATGTTGTCTCCTTCTCCTCTAGCCTTCAATCTTTCCCAGCATCAGGGTCTTTTCAAATGAGTCAGCTCTTCGCATCAGGTGGCCAAAGTATTGGAGTTTCAGCTTCAGCATCAGTCCTTCCAATGAACATTTAGGACTGGTTTCCTTTAGGATGGACATAAATAAACTCCAATAAAAAAGGATTCATAGACTCTGACATTTAAAGATTCTTGCATGTAAATATATATGTTGAAAATCTTTCCAGTATACTGGGAGATGTCATCCAGTTTTTCTTTTTCAATTTGTAAATATACTTTACTCTTCAGTTTGAATGAACAGCCAAGGAACTTCAAATATTGAGGAGTCTCCAACTATGAAATACAGAGTGACATAAATAAGGAGAATAAACTGGGAGAAAAAGAGAGATGACATAAAGCACCAAATAAAACTTATATGTATATATATATGTATATATACATAAACTACTATTACTGTACTGATTGATGAGAGAAGATATCATATCTGGAAGAAACAGGATATTATTATGAAAAGAAATAATCAAACAACACCACCTAAGTATTAGAATTTAAAATATGATTACTGGAAAATGTTCTCAGAAGGTTTGGAAAATAGTGTCAAAGAAATGCTCAAAGAGGAAAAAAGAGACAAATATTATAGGAAAGGAAAAAGTAGAGAATATATCTAAGAGATTAAAAAAATAAAAAAAAATAAGGAATGGTGGTAAAAGTCCAAGTTGAAACATCTTACAGTTTCATAATTTCCTGAAGAAAATAGAGACAACACAGTTATCAAAAATCAATTAAGAAGAACTGAAGAGCCCATGTCTCCAAATGAAAAGACCCACTAGGAATCAAGCAGAGTGAAGACCTTCATCAGAGCAGACTAAGAACTTTCAGAAAAACAGAAAAAAAAAAAAAAAGATCCTAAGAACTTCTTAAAGCATAGAAGCAAGTAATGAAGAAATGCTTAGGAATAAGACATTATTTTGAAATTCCTAAGAGCAACCCCAATTTCCAGATGATGGTGACTCAGTGCCTACATCTTTATGAAGTGGTTTCAAGGTTATCAATCACATATGAAAGCAGAAAAAAAGGCATTCTCAGATGGTCAATATGTAAAATGAATAAACGTGTTTCCTATGCAGTCTTTCTTAGGAAAGTGCTAGATGTGCTTTAGAAATCCAAGAGAAAAAAAATCAAGTGTTCAAGTACAGGAAACCAGCAGTGATAGAGATCAATATGTTAGCTCTGCAGCACCTAGAGAGAACGTGGGAGGGCTACCATATGGCCCTGCAGTCCTCCTCCTGAGCTTATATGCAGAGAAAACGGGATTTGAAAGGATACATGCACCCTAATGTTCATTGCAGCATTCTTTACAATATCCAAGACATGGAAGCAACCTAAGTGTCCATCAACAGAGGAATGGATAAGAAAGCTGTGTTGTACAGACACACACAATGGACTATTATTCAGCCATTAAAAAGAATGAAATAATGCCATTTGTAGCAACATGGATGGGCCTATGGAGAAGGCAATGGCACCCTACTTCAGTACTCTTGCCTGGAAAAATCCCATGGAGGGAGGAGCCTGGTGGGCTGTAGTCCATGGGGTCACTAAGAGTCGGACATGACTGAGCAACTTCCCTTTCACTTTTCACTTTCATGCATTGGAGAAGGAAATGGCAACCCACTCCAGTGTTCTTGCCTGGAGAATCCCAGGGACGGGGGAGCTTCATGGGCTGCCGTCTCTGGGGTTACACGGAGTCAAACACGACTGAAGCGACTGCTGCTGCTGCAGCAGCAGGATGGACCTAGAGAGTAAAGTCATACTGAGTGAACTAAATCAGACAGAGAAGGAGAAATATCATATGACATCCCTTATATGTGGAATCTAAAAGGAAATGATACAAATGAACTTATTTATGAAACAGAAAGAGATTCACAGACTTAGAAAATGAACATATGGTTGCCAGGGGGAAAGGGATAGTTAGGGAGTTTGGGAAGGTTATGTATACACTGCTATATTTAAAATGGTTAACCAAGAAGGACCTATTATATAGCACATGGAATTCTGCTTAATGCTGCGTGGTAGCTTGGATGGAAGGGGAGTTTGGGGGAGGCTAATGTGTATGTATAAGTATGACTGAACATATGTATATGTATGACTGAATCCCCTCATTGTCCACCTGAAACTATCACAACATTGTTAATTGACTATACTCCAATATAAAATAAAAAGTTTATAAGAAAAAAAGAACGTGGGTTAGAGAGAGAGGTGGAGGGCTGGTTGGGGAATGGGGGTGGGATAGAACTGCTTAGTGTTCTAGTATGTTTCAACACTTAGAAAAAATATTAATAGGCCTTTGGTATATTTTTGGAGTATTTTATTTTAATAAATTTGGTTTATAAACTACTTCACACCAAACATAAATGAAAAATAGTTATTGAAAAAGAAGCAAGGAAATAATGATTTAATATTAATTCCAGAAAAAAATAAGAATCTTTATTAAAAAAAATTGTAATCAAAAGTCATTTTTTTTGGCCCCGAGGGAAAAACTATTTGTGTAGTAATAGTTGTATAAACACTGACTGTTGCCTTAACCAGTAAATTATAATTTTACTATATTGAGAGATTGGGAGAGATCGTAAGAGGAGGTGAATTTTGTACTTCCAAATCAAAAAATCAATTTACTATTTCTATAATTATTAAATTGAGAAATGGCCATATTATTTATGGAGATATGACTATAGGAATACACATATTCTGGTGTGTATATACATGTGTATGATATGTGTATATGAATGTTGGATACACTTGTATGTATATCATACATATACATGGGAGCTTCAGGAGAAGCACCTTTAGGCACTGAAAGTGGTTATGTTTATAGAGCGGAATAATTAGGAGTTAGGGTAAGGACTATTGGTGTGTGTGTTATAAGCCTTTTAGCACTACATGCATTTATTATTTTCAGAGAGTTGAAGAAAATTAAAATCATAAATAGTAAAAGGAATAAGTAAGTTTAGAAGATTGTATTGAGTTCTTCTCAACTCAGTCAAACTAACTGAATAGGGTAAGTCATTACCTTTTTCTTCTGACAAGTCAGCATTTTATTATTATTTTTTTAATGTTTCTGGGAACTGGCCATTAAGTAGAACCTCCTGGACAAATTAAGACTTACTTGCAGTTACAATAGTTACATAGATTAGGTCACAATTTGTAAAGTGCTCTTTATAAATATGATATCATTTTATTAGTTTATATGCGCAGAATTTAATATGTTTAACTTGGTTTCCTCAAGTGATTTTGTCTGGCATATAAAGAAATATAAGTCTCAGTTAAAAAAGTTAAAACCACATGAAACCTGTCACAGTATTAGAGACATATATTGTTTATCTGAAGCTTTATGTCTTTGTATTTTTATGGCTTCACATCTCTACCCAAGACTTTCGTCTTCAAATTTTCTTCCTCCTTTTTGAATCCTGCTCCTTTTTGCCCACACAGTGGCTCTAAATTTCTCCCAGGCTCTCAGGATTCTTTTGGACCTCATGTAGCTACTGAGGGCAATTATGGCTAAAAGACTAAGCTGAAAGGAGCTTCGAGAAATGCTGCAAAGCACTAGTCACTGTAAACTCTGAAAGGCGCTGTTGGCTCTCGACCTCATGAAGATAAACTTCCCAGAAATAGTCTGAGTCGAATATGGACCAAAGCTGGTAGGCATTCAGTATGGACTTGATGTCTGCAGGAGTTGAAGAGGAAAAAAGAAGAGTAAACAGTCACTCAACTTTGGTCAAAAATGAGAATTTTCACCAAGAATTGTATCATACAGTATGAAATCTAAGTACACACAAGCAGCTGCTCTATTCTCAAAAACCAACAGAGAAAAACATCAAACTGGTTATTTGGCAAATGTAGTAAAATAATAACCAAAAATTTGGCTCAGTTCTTTTACTTTACAGTTTTGTTGCATTCTCAGTTCAAACATTGTAAAAATAAACTGCTTTGCCTCGACTTTTGGAAATTCCTGTTTCCATGTTATTTTTGATGACTTAAAAGGGAGCATACCATTCTGAATTTCACAGTGACCGATGTATTTGTACCATGAAGAGACTTTTATTTGAGGAAGCAGCCAAAAGCAATTAAGGAAGACTGTATTCATCCCAGCAGAATATACCCTGCTAAACTAATTGGAACATTATACACTACAATCTTGGCAAAATGTACCAACTATGAAGAGATGTCACCATCTTAATAATTCTGTGATGGCCATAGGAGGACAAACAGTTGTTGTTGACAAGTGTTTGATCTTCATAAGTCTGCTGCTGTGACAAACTACAAACTATATTTTATCCTCTACTTCTGTGATCCTTCACCCAGATAAGAACCAACATCTGGCATCTTTTCAAATTTTCTTTCTTTTTTTTTTTTCCTTTTACATCAGTGGCAAAAGTTAAAAAGGTAACATGAAAAGAAAGATGAAACAGGAATACCGTTCAAATTGAAGGACTGTAGTTTCAAGTTTCAATCCCGTATCAAAACATCTCCGCCTTATCTTCTTTCCCAGTCATCACAAATGATGAGTATAAAGGGATACACAAACATCAGTACAATGCTGTGTGTGTACTGCAATCCAAAAATCACAGTTACAAAATTATACCTGACATATCAAAAACCCGACAGTCACATCCTCAAGATTTCCTTCTCTCGTTCCCATGGACCTTCTTGATTAATAAATCTGACACATAAAAAGCATCTATATGACTAAAGTGCCAGTTACTGGAAAGACCGTTTTGATCTATTTCTCAACTTTTAGAAGAAATATTCTCTTTTTCATGAATACAGGATCCGTTCACTCACTGCCAGCTTTCAAATGACCACCTCTTGAAGTTTAATTTTAAGTTTTAAATAAATATTGTATGCATGCAGAATAATTACGATGCTCTTGAGAGATACTGTATAATGACATTGATTCTTTTTTATCTGAAAATGCCAAGCCCTTAAGGCAGCAAAGTCTGCGTTTGCCACAGATGTGGGAAGTTTCATTCCATGTGTTAAATTTCAGAAGGGGCATGTGTGGCACTTTCATTAAAACACTAGCGGTATTTCCTAAGTAAACTCCGATTTTCATGACTTTAAAACTTCTTTCCGTAAGACTCATCTGGTCTAAGCTACAGAAAAGAACTCAGTGGCCTTCAATATATACATATATATATGTAAATATATATATATAATATATATAGAGAGAACATTCATTTTATATTAAATCAACAAAATGTTTCTTCATTCTGAAAATGAAAGAGTGTAATAAAATTTAGCTTGTGGATATATGAAAATCCTCTTCACAGTAATCCATCATGTTGCATAGTATTTCATAAATGGCACCTGTATGTTACTCTTTAAAGACTAAAATATTTGTTAAGCTTGTGCCTTTATTTGGTGTCACAGCTCTCTGTGAAACTCCTTAGATATTATAATGAATCTTTTTCACATATTTAGAAACATGATGAAAATAAGGCCAGGATCAGAGATAGATATCAGCATTGTGTCCTATTTTCCATTTTCTCTGTGGGGGATTCCTTGAAAATTAGATTTTATTTAAGTATAGCCACACTTATCATGTAGCAACCTTATGTGTAACATTCAGAAAGGATCATTCTATATTAAGAATATATCCAGATTTATGAACCTGTTTAAATATGTTGACTCATCAAAGTATTTTGGTAAAATCAGACAAAAAGCTTTGTCACAAAACTGCCAACTTCTTAGCAGTTATTTGACATGCAGCTTTCTCGGGTATTATTTTTGGTCAGTAGCTTATCAGGGCAGATTCCTTCTACGGCATCAGCAAGTCTCAATGCTCTGCATTCAGCGTGTTTCTAAAGCTGACTGTTGCCCATTAGCTCCAGCCTACTATCCTGGCCCAGCTTGACTGTCAGTCACCTGAACCATTGTTGTTGCTCCTAATGGTCTTCCTGCTCCCAAACTGACTCCTGGTAACATTACAGTCATAGTTGCGCATGGCAGCCAGAGTTAATTTTTAAAAAACAGAAGCCAGTTTCATCTCTATTCACAACCCTCCAGTGGATCCAGATGATCCTTAGACTAGAATGAAACCCATATTGCTCTCTATCCCCACCCAACTTCTCCACTGCCTCCACCCTTGGAATATTTTCCAACTTGTACCCCACCATTTCTCCTTCCCTCACTCTGCTCTGCTCAAGACATTTACTTCCTTCAGTGAGGAAAGTTGCTTGTCTCAAGGTCTTTGAACTTGCTGATCCTTCTGGCTTGAATAGTTTTCCCCTATGTTTTTCATGACTCTCCTTCAAAACAGAATTTTTCCCTCAACACCCTTTTCAAAATGCCACTCTTCACTCTCTGTTTCTTTCTTCATTTTTTTTTTCCATTGTGCTTATAAACATCAGAAATAAAGTTACATGTTTATTCGTGCATGTATTTACAGTGAATCTTGACCACTGCCACCACCATGAGGCCTGGGACTTTCTCTATCTTGTTTTTTGCTAATTTTCTAGAAGATAAATAGCACCTAAACAATGAAAATAGTGGAATGGATATGTGAATGAAGGTAGAGGAAGTAAATGGCCAATCTTTGAATTAATATATTTTTATATTTTTATTTTCAGATGTGTTAGATTGGTCTATATGTGAACACTTAGAGACTTATTTGTCCATGTCCATGGGTGCTGGTATATATCTACCCAAATTTCTGATTACCATGTTGGAAGTTCTCTGCTACACCTATGAAACTTGCCACAGGTGCTTCTTTCAACTTTCTCTATAGTGGCATAATATATGTGTATACAAATCAAGCATTTCAAAGCATGGACATAATGTCTTTAATGTCTTCAAAAACTTCTGATTCTGCTCTTTTCCTCTAAGCCCCACAATTATATATGCAACTGATGTATGAGCTCATTTCATGTATGTCTTGGAGGCACATCAATTTCAAATGTCCAAAACTGAACTCATTATTTCTTCTTAGACTTTTCTGTTCCTATATTTCTTATTTTAGTAAGATATACCACAATCTAACAAATAACCAAGTCAAAAACACGAGTCACCCTATAATCCAAATCCTTCCCTCTCCCTCCCCATTCCTAACCTCAAGTCACTTTACTTTGGAGCTTCTCACCTTTTGAGCTTCCCAGTTGCTGGCTTAACTGAGGACCTTATCTTCTGGGCTTTAGTAGCTTTCTGTAAACTGTCTGTCTTTAACTCCGATTCTCTTCTGATATTCACTGGTATTTACTGTAAGCAGAGCATTCATGTTTATATTTGTTGCTGTGGTTTAGTTGCTAAGGCGTGTCTAACTCTCTGTGACCTCATGGACTGTAGCCCACCAGGTTCCTCTGTCCATGGGATTTTCCAGGCAAGAATACTGGAGTGGGTTGCCATTTCCTTCTCCAGGGGATCTTCCCCATCCAGGGATCAAACCAAGTCTGCTGCACTGGCAGGCACNTGTTTGATTCAATATATAATTTTCTGAAAACCTGGAGAACAACCTTCACAAATTTATTTAATTCATCTAAGTTTTGTTGAAACTGGAACGTTGACAAGGTCTTACTCTCAGGTGCCTAGAGGGACTTTTCTGAAACTGTTAAGACAGCATATTTATAATAGTGAGGGTGAAACCTCCAGCTTTTTTTTTTTTTTTTTTTTTTAAGATTTTGAGCCCAGTCCCTAGTTGATCTGCAAAGCTTAGTTCCTGAAACAAAATTGCCCATAGAAATGCTTACTGATATAGAAGAACATTTGAGGATAAAGATAGAAATTAGTCATCAGCTAGAGGTTAGGCTCAGTTTTAGACCTATCTTTCCAACTTCAATGATTCTCTCTTCTTGGGTGTCCAGGGCCCACATCAAACTCTTCCCTGCACAAATATTTCCTCAGTTAGCACTATACAATGTGCTGTTTTATAACCACTTACATTACATCCCCACCTCCATCATTCTCCTGAGACTAATTTTAATGGATTGTGTTTGCTATTAATAGTAGGAATAACTAATGTCTGAATTACTTGATATGATTTCTTTCTCAACTAATGTAGTTAATCATAATGAATCTCCATAAGAAAATGGCCAGTGTTTCCAGTTTTAGTTTTCATTGGAAAATATAATTTAGAGCAAACCAAAAATTTGAGAAGAAAGGCCTTTTACAGCAAATCCACCATCTACTGGATTCAGTCAATTCTGAAATAAGAACAGGTGACATTTCTTCCCCATGTTCCTCACATCTTCTATTGTAGAGAATCAATGGTCTATTTCTCTAGCTTACCACCTCCCCTTAAATATAGCCAGTGGTCTATGAAAGTCTCAGCCAGAAAAAGGATGAGCAGTTAAGTATTTAAGTCATGACAAGGAGGCATAATTTTATTTTGGGGATTTGTCTTCAAAGATCATTTAGGTACATGTAATGTTTGAAGGCTTTATGAGGGACTAAATGATTTGTAACTTTATGCTTTCTCCATGTGGAAATACAACCTTAAAAACACTCATCTTAAAAATAATTGCTATTATTTCTCCAGTGGAGCCCTAGTTATCCCTGTCAACTCATGAAAGAATCAAGCCAACTTGGTTACTTGAACAAAGATTACCTAATGTCATGAAGTTTTATTATTAATCAAGATGTTTGTCACATCACATTTTAGTCCATTAAGAAATTAGAAAAACTGAACAACTGTTTCTTAAGACCTGTCTATTTTTGTTGTACTTCCAAGGAATCAAAACCTTTTTTGAAAGAGTATCTGTATAATTCATCAGAGGAGAGTTAAGAGGAAATATGGAAGTTCTTCTAAAAATAGAGTTATGGCTTATCTGCTACATTCACTTTCACTTTTAAAAGTAGAGATATGTTGAAAATGGAGTAGACACTAGAATTAGATAGGTGTTAAATAATAATTAAATAATAAAATTATTTAAATAATTTTATTATTTAAATAATAATAAATATTAATATATTAATATTTATTAAATAGTTAAATAATATATTGTCTATTTAATAGTTGTGTGAACTTGGAAAGGTCACATTCAACTTCTGAGCTTATTTCCCCATCTGTAAAATGGAAATATAAATCACTCTTTCTTAGGAGTTTCCAGGGGCACTGAAGGTGATAATGTGCCTGGAATATGATAAACAACTTATAAATGTCAGTTTCTTCCCACTCGTACCCCTTTAGTCTAATGTTAATTAATTGACAAGTATGTTTATGTTTAAATATGCAAAGGAATCTAATGATTTTCAGTTACAAATTGAAATCACAATTCATTAATTATTTTATAGCCAAAGTAATAAAAATATTCTAACAATTAGATCCCCATGTTGACAAGATTTAATTTTAGGTGTCGTCGAAACTATTACATAGGATATGTACGGAAAAAATATCCTGAAATTTATGTCAGCTCAATTCAGATGGTTTTATGCTGCAACTGCCTCAATTTTTGTCTTTTCTCTGGAAACCTACAAGGATTCCTTGGCGATAGTCATTGTCCTTATTTTCATCGTTTCCACTGGAAGCATCCTCTGTATTACTTAAGACATGTGCTCATCTTTCTATTGTGCCCCCAGACTCTTCTATGGCTTCCCACTAGCAGAAGGTCAGAGTACAAACCCTCCACTTGTTGTTCTAAAATGTGATTTCTCAGCCTTCCCTTTTTTTTTGGCTGTGGCATATAGGATCTTAGTTCCCAGACTAGGGATCAGACCAATGCCCCATGCAATAGAAGTGTGAAGTCTTAACAACTGGACCACTAGGGAAGTTCAATTTCCCTTTTCTGTCTAACTCACGCAATACTCATGTTCTCCCATACAGAGAATAAATAGCCAAACACCTGCACTAACCACTCACAGTGCAGCAAAGTCAAAACATGCTTTTATTCTCACAACCATTGTACACGCATTTCCTTTGGTATAAATGTCTATTTTTACATTCCTACTCAGTTCCATTTCTTGTTCATGACAAAAGTACTCAAGGTCATTTAAAGCTTACTTCTCAGAGAAGTTCTGTGTCCTATGAAGGCCAACCAAGCTCTCAAGCCAACTCTTTCATAGATAACAACTATAAATTTTGGACATAATATTTAAAAACAATAATAATAATTACCTGAAGGCATTGAGAGCAACCAAAAGCAGGAAATATCTGATGGACTGATATGTAGTGGGGAGGGGAGAGCACCCAGGGAGTTTTTTATTTTTATGACTACCAGCCAGAGGACAGGCTCTAGCGTGTACCGTGGAGGTGATAAAATTCTGATAGAAAACCCACAATTGTTGTGGTTTAAAGAACTAGAATAAAGAATTCATGGCAACCATAGGCAGTCAAAAGTGAAGAAGAATCCAGGAAAAGAAAGAGCCAGAGAAGAAACCCAGATTGTCTGTGTAGGTACTGCCAAGACCTCTCACTGAACCCCAGTTTATTCGCTGGATAGAATCAAGCAATCCAAGCTAAACTGGAAGGAATAGAACTGATATATGAGCTGCTGCCCAAGAGACTGAGTTAACAATTTCAGTGCAACCAAGTAAGCTGGAAAAAAAAAAATTCAAAAATATGTCTATATTTAGGGGAGTATAATCAAATCCAGAATGTCCAAAGCATAATCTTACAGTACCAGGATATAATGCAAAAATAAGAATAGCAGGAAAATAGAACCCATTCACAAAAGAAAAGACATACCACAAAGACTGAATCTGAGATAACTTATATGTGGGAATTAGCATATGTGATTTTAAGTCAGTAGTCAAAATACTATTCAATACATAAAAGCTACATCTGATGCATGCAAAGTCACTTCAGTTGTGTCTGACTCTGTGCGACCCTGTGTACTGTAGCCCGCCAGGCTCCTCTGTCCATGTGATTCTCCAGGCAAGAACACTGGTGTGGGTTGCCATGTCCTCCTCAAAAGCTATGTCTACAGTGAATTAAATATAGAAAGTTCTGCAGTAGATAGAAATTATTTGAAAAGAACCAAATGGGAAAACCATATAAAAATATGTGAAATCAGATAGGCTCTTCCAGAAATCTTATTTAGATTCCCATCTTTAAGTTAAAATTCATTCAGTTCAGTCAGTCAGTCATGTCCAACTCTTAGTGACCCCATGGACTGCAGCACGCCATGCTTCCTTGTCCATCACCAACTCCTGGAGTTTGCTCAAACTCATGCCCACTGAGTCAGTGATGCCATCCAACTATCTCATGCTCTGTTGTCCCCTTCTCCTCCCACCTTCAATCTTTCCCAGCATCGGGGTCTTTTCAAATGAGTCAGTTCTTCGCATCAGATGGCTGAAGTATTGGAGTTTCAACTTCAACATTAGTCCTTCCAATGAACACTCAGAACTGATCTCCTTTAGGATGGACTGGCTGGATCTCCTTGTAGTCCAAGGGACTCTCATGAGGCTTCTCCAACATCACAATTCAAAAGCATCAATTCTTCAGTGCTCAGCTTTCTTTATGGTCCAACTCTTACATCCATACATGACCACTGGAAAAACCACAGCCTTAACTATCCTTTGTTGACAAAGTAATGTCTCTGCTTTTTAATATGCTGTCTAGGTTGGTCATAACTTTTCTTCCAAGGAGCGAGCATCTTTTAATTTCAGGGATGCAGTCACCATCTGCAGTGATTTTGGAGCAGCAAAAAATAAAGTCTGCCACTGTTTCCCCATTTATTTGCCATGAAGTGATGGGACCGGATGCCATGATCTTAGTTTTCTGAATGTTAAGCTTCAAGCCAACTTTTTCATTCTCCTCTTTCACTTTCATCAAGAGGCTGTTTAGTTCTTCTTCACTTTCTGTCATAAGGGTGGTATCATGTGCATATCTGAGGTTTTTGATATTTCTCCCAGCTATCTTGATTCCAGCTTGTGCTTCTTCCAGCCCAGCATTTCTCATGATGTACTCTGCATATAAGTTAAATAAGCAGGGTGACAATATACAGCCTTGGTGTACTCCTTTTCCTATTTGGAACCAGTCTGTTGTTCTATATCCAGTTCTAACTGTTGCTTCCTGACTTATATACTGATTTCTCAAATAGGAGGTCAGGTGGTCTGGTATTCCCATCTCTTTCCCATCTCTTTCAGAATTTTCCACAGTTTAGTGTGAAACCCATAGTCAAAGGCTTTAGCATAGTCAATAAAGCAGAAATGGATGCTTTTTTGGAACTCTCTTGCTTTTTCGATGATCCAGCAGATGTTGTCAATTTGATCTCTGGTTCCTCTGCCTTTTCTAAAACCAGCTTGAACATCTGGAATTTCATGGTTCATGTATTTTTGAAGCCTGGCTTGTAGTATTTTGAGCATTACTTTCCTAGCCTGTGAGATGAGTGCAGTTGTGCAATAGTTAAAATTAACCTTCTCCTAGTCTATGTGTGGTCTATTTTCTATGATTTATTTATATAAATCTCTCCCTATTGTACATTTCTGGCATCATTCATTCAAAACTATCTTCCTGCAAGAGAAATCTAGAATGATCTCTCTAAGTCACAGCATTGTGAATCAAGCAGACCTATGTTTGAATTATTCCTCCAACACTCTTAATCCATCCACGGCTTAGTTTCCACATCTGTAAAACCACAAAAGTAAATGGACTTGTGAAGATTGGATAAGATAATGTATACAAAACACTTAGCACATTTATTCATTTATTCTGTAGAATGTTACTGACCAACCACTATGGATTGGGCATTCTGCTTGGTATTAGAGATAGAATATTCATGAGGACATGTAAAATCCCTATCTTTTTAAAAAAATTTATTTTATTGAAGTATAGTTGATTTGTTGTTATTCAGTCACTCAGTTGCATCTGACTCTGTTGCAGCCCTATAGACTGCAGCCTGCCAGGCTCCTTTGTTCATGGAATTTCCCAGGCAAGAATACTGGAGTGGTTGCTGTTTCTTTTTCCAGGTGATCTTCTCAACCCAGGGATCAAACCCACATCTTTTGCATTGCAGGCAGATTTTTTAGCACTGAGCCACGAGGGAAGACCATAGTTGATTTACAGTGTTGTGTTGATTTCTGCTGAACAGCAGTAATTCAGTTTTATATATATATGTACATATATACATATACACACACTAGTTTTCATATTGTTTTCTATTACGATTTATCACCAGATACCAAATACAACTTCCTGTATTTAGTAGGGAAATACAGTAAGGCCTTATTGTTTATCCATTCCATATATAACAGTTTGCATCTGCCACACTACCTTCTTTAAATTTATACGTGAGAGAGGGAGAGAGACATTAAACAGGTGAAAAAATAAAATTACTCTATTTCATAAATCCTATGAAGGAAATAAATAGATACTAACTGGATGAAATGACCAACTTTAATAGTAGTTCAATGAATGGTGGTTATTGCACTATTATTATATCATTTTTGTTGTTCCGAAGCACTACACCCGTGCTTTTAGAAAGTGTACGCTTAATGAACACTTATTAAATTTACTGAGGTTTAATTTGCATTAGATTCATCTTACAATAATATGGGGAAGAAAGGAACATGGGTTACATGTTGGTTACGTCCATAACCAAGCCCCCTACCTCAAGGCCACATGTGCCATATGGTACTCTTTCCCTTTAGAAGGAGAAAATATTTGTTTAAAAGCAATGTAATAAATTCAGTAATTAAATCTAAAAGAACTGAGATGTGGTGCTTAAGGGAGTGACAAATTTGAACGTGACTAGCCAGACTGTCCTTGTGGGAGGCTTTAGCAGCTAATCTAGGGAGGGAAATTTGTTGTTAAAAGCAAACATTAGAATATAATAACTAAACAAGTGGTTTGGCATGCGGTGCATTAATTGTGCTAATTGTAGGGTAAAAAGAGGTAGATCTCATACTGCTAAATGTTGATTACAAACTGGAAATTGCATTTCTGTGCTTAAGCCAAGGAGTTTTGCTTCTGTTTAAATCTGGGTGTGGGATAGAAAGCATTGCTAGAAAAACAATTAAGTTCTTTTGTGACACCAGACCCCTTAGGGAGAGTTTTAGGAAGGATGCTGTGATTAAGCCCTTAGGACACAGTTTCAAAAAACCTCTCTCCAATTAAAACGTTCATCTCTACTCCACCCCAAAACACACAGCACATGTACACTCAGACTCACAAACAGGACTTTATTTTAATATCATGCCCAGAGCCTCTGCATTGTTGGGAATAAAGTAACCACACATGAAGAAATGTAACAGTGCTAATGTTTGTTTTCTTTTGAACAGCACCAATTTAGAAACACCGCTGAATTTTCTCTGCCTTATTTTTATTAAGGTCATTATGAGTCACTCTGTCTAAAAAGGATTTTTGTTTGTTTGTTGATTCTTGTTTGCTTTTTCTTTAGTGGCTAGATGATATTCAGAAAACTTACAGTAAGTCTCTGTGACTAGAGACTAAAACTTTAAAATGGTCTGTGTAAGTTTCTTGCGAGTTTTCAAGCGTCCTTTTCTGCTCTCTGGTTCACATACATTTCCATTGTTCTAAGGGTTAAAAACTGCACTATCACAATGACAAGCTTTATTACTCAGTCAAAGTAAATGGATCACCACATCACCTTTCAGAAATGTTCTTCCTTAAGCTATTAAAACATTCCATGCCCTTAGATGACAACAATTTCTCTGCCTTTTGAAATTTCCTTTCTATCCTGCAGAGTTCATAGAGATATGCTTGGTTAAAATCAACTTATATAAAACTATGCACTGTAAATTCTGACACTTCTGTTTGAATCTCTTTTCAAACACTTGTCTTTGCTCACCATAATAGATGTCAGTTCTTCTGATGTAGTTCAAGCATGAGCTTCATATGAAGACTCAGCTATGTCTATTGCATTTCTGAAGCTACTACTCACTGAAGTTTTGTGCTGTTTGACATCAAAGATAGGCAAGAATCACCTGCTGAGTTCACATGCATGGAGCAAAACATCTTCAAATCACTTTTGCTAGACAAAAGTTTTTTTTTTTTTTTTTAATATTAAGCTTTCACTATCATGGACTTAAAGGCAAATGCAGTCCTCGTTAAAGTTGCAACATTGTATTATTAAAATATGCATTGGAAACTCTGAATTTAGCTAATTTTTAACCTGAAGGTAATTTTTGTCTTTGCCTCAGATTTTAATTTTACTGTAAAGAATTTAATATTATTCAGACATTAAAAATGTGACTTTTATTTAATAAGTAGTAATTTTTACTCAAAGGTAAAAGCACTTTAAATATTCTCAAACCAAAGGAGATTTTCTACTATTTCTAGCTTTAATAGATGTCCTTGACATCAATTTAAGAGATAGTCCCATTCAAAATAAATCCTGTATATAGAGTATTTGAAAACTACCAGAATTTTATTTTAAAAAACTCTTAATTTCAGAGTTACTGAAACAATACATTTATATCTTTTGGAAGGAAACTATAGCAGCAATATTTTTTTTTAATTTTTACAAACCAATGTAATTTAGTGTTTCTCTCCTTAAATATCAAAATTGTCTTATGACGAGATGAAAACAATATTATTAAAGAGATGGAAATATGAAAATTATGTTTTTCTTCTCTGTGATATTCTGGATGAAAGTTTTTAAATTTGGACTTCAATTAACCATTGATTAAACTCAACAGAAAACTAAGTGAATGATGCTAAAAATGAGGCAGCCCCACAAGCTTACCCGGGGAAATGTCCTTTCGGTAATTGCTTTTTATATGTTACTAGTTTTCAAAGTTTGGCTTTCAAAGGACAATAATATTTCAGAGCTTTGGGAGGATATCATGACATCTATAAATTTTTGTTTGCCATATTTAGAATATACTTTAAATGCATACAGTTTAAAAGAATAGAATTTACCATTCATATAAAAAAACTGAAATAATATAACTTTTGAAAGAAGTCACTAGATTGTCAGAATTTGGAAATTCCTGGTTTTTTGTTTGTTTTCTTGTTTTTTATTTTGTGTGTGTATGTGTGTTTAACCTAATCCAGATATGCTCTGTGCACATCGTCGTCATATGTAACATTCAGTTGAAAACGGCGGTAAAGAGTTTGGATACTACATAAGGACAGATAAGAAATATGCAGAGAATTTTTTCCAGTCTGCAAAGAGAATTCAGTGGAGAAAGATAGAGATTGAATATCATGTCAGTGTAATCCTTTAGCTAACTAGTCAACCAGAGAATGGCCACTCAGGTCCAGAGTATCTTTGCTTTTCTTTATTGCTGTCACATTTTGAATTATCTTTCTATTCTATAAAAGAGAGAAGCTCTTATTAGAGAAATGTTCTCAGTTTTAGATCCCCAAAAGGGTATGGTTAGGAGTAGAAATCAGTTTGGATTTTTAACCAAGGTTATTACAGAGCAAATACAAGAAAGAAAACACCAGAAGAATTGCCACATGGCACTTGAGTTCTATTTTAATTTTCTCAAGTCACAATTGGTAAATGTACTGAAATTAATTTGTGTTTTTGACAAACTGCTGCTCATCAAAACCTAAGTTCTTTCTGGATACCTGACACACTAGAGTTTCCTTTGGAGTTACCTGTGCTTATATTACTGAGCTCTAACCAACGGAGTGTGACCAAAAGTCACGTGAGCTACTTTCAGACCCATATCTGGTCCAAAATCCTCCCTTGAATTTCTTCCCCATAGTCTTCTCTGCTTCCATCTTGAGAGGCATGGGTTGATAATTAAAGAGCCTCTTGCAATCTGGGTCCCTGAATGAGCACATGGAGGAGAACCACCCCTTTGATATATTTATCCACCACAATAGTGACACAAATCTGAAATAGAACTCTACTGTGTTTGCCCCAGTATACATTTTGAGTTCTACTTGTTATAAAGGGTTGTCTGCTGTAGACATATAGGTCGAGGTCTAGTTGTGACAAGAGTTAGCCAACCTATAAGCTACAATACTGAATTTTATTTTTAAATTATCTAGCACACTTATTTTTTTGAATAATAAAATTGAGTCTTTTGTACTGCACTGTCCATAAAAGTTTATCCATCAGATAAATATTCCCCCAGTCCTCTCCTGAGAAAAATGGAGTCTAAGACAAGATAACACTCTTGTCATAACTGCCATCATCACTAAACATCTCCTCTGACAAACTTGCC
>SJYA01000699.1:1433675-1466548 GCA_006410615.1 Neotragus moschatus | reverse complement strand
TCTCACTCACAGGATTATTGTTTAAGCTTTCTCTATCTCCTTTGGAGTAAGCTTACAACTTTTCCAGTAGATTCCAAACCCCTGTTTTTTTCTGGGCTCTGGGCCAGTGTGTGAAAAAGTGGAAGAGGCAGGGGGTGCAGTCAGTAGCGGCAGAGGCCTGGCCGAGAGCAGACTTGAGTGATCATATTATAATATAAGGCCATTTGCAGTATTCTCTACTTTATATCATCTGGTGGTTATAGCCATTCCCAGCTACTACTTACAGTCAAAATAAAGGATAAAGTTGATTTTTTAAGACATTCCTATTCCTGGCTGAGAAAAGAGAAGAGTTGAGAGAATTAAATTATTATTACTAGATCTCTATTGCCTACTACATTAAATCTAGACGTTTTTTCCATCAATTTACAGCTTTGGATAATCAAGTTCATCTAACACATCCAAACCTATTTCTAGAACCTTTTCAAAATGTATTTTCTACCAAATCAAGTCAGTCTCCTTAATGTCCCACATGATATTCAAGTTTTCATCTTCACACCTATTCATACTTCTTTTCCCAGAATACCCTAATATTTTTCATTCACCAAAATATATGCATATTTAATCTTTGGCCAGTTCTAGAGCTTCTTTTCTAATTAAACTTTCTTCATTTATTATGTCCAATATTAATCTTTATATATCCCATTCTGTTAGTCTGTGTCACATACTCAACACTGTTTTCCACACAGTCATTCTGTAGATATTTACTGAGAATACTGTACAAGATTCTGAGTCTGTACAATCAAAGATACAGTTCTAGTTCTCAAGGAGCTAACTGTCTCTGATGAGAGATATGTTAAACAATGAAAAGAAACATAATGAAGTCAGTTCTTCTTCCGGGGAGAACTATTTATAGAAATACTTAAATAAAAGTATTTATAGAAAACTATTTATAGAAATACTTGCTCAGTAATTAAATAGTAAAATAAATCATTTTTCCAGGTACAAAAGAGGAGTAAAGTTCACTCCACAAAGAGTGAAGTTAGTATTTCAATGTGTCCTCTATAATGCCCTGTCTTCAATTAGTCATTTGTTAAACGACTAATAGTGAACAAGAAGGAACTGAACAGACAAATGGTAATCTATGAATACTTTCTATTTACGAAAATATCTGGAAGTAAGCTGCATGGCATCTCATAGAAAATGACTACACAGAGAGAGGGATGTAGGAGTGCTTTGGATTGAACTGGTTAATGAATCAGTTGATTATCTAAATTAGTCCAATTACACATAAACATGACCAGGAGAAGCTGGTCAGGAAAATTATGAATTTTACAAGTAATGAAAGTCTCTGTTGTTGTTGTTGTTCAGTAGCTAAATCATGTCCAACTCTTTGCAGCCCCATGGACTGCAGTATACTTGACTTCCCTGTCTTTCACTCTCTCCAAGAGTTTGCTCAAATTCATGTCCATGGAGTCAATAATGTTATTTAAGCATCTGATCTGCTGCTGCCACCGCTTCCTTTTGCTTTCTATCTTTCCCAACATCAGAGTCTTTTCCAATGATTTGACTCTTCACACCAGGAGGCCAAAGTATTAGAGCTTCAACTTTAGCATCAGTCCTTCCAATGAATATTCAGGGTTGATTTCCTTTAGGATTAACTGGTCTGATCTTCCTGGAGTCCCAGGGACTCTCAGGGGTCTTCTTCAACACCACAGTTCAAAAACATCAATTCTTCGATGTTCAGTGATTGGTCCAACTCTCACATCTGGATATCACTACTGGAAAAACCATAACTTTGACTATACAGACCTTTGTTGCAAAGTGATATCTTTGCTTTTTAATACACTGTCTAGGTTTGTCATAGCTTTTCTTCCAAGAAATAAGTGTCTTTCAATTTTGGAACAAATTTTTTGTTTGTTTTTTTAATATTGGAGCAAGTGTTCCTTCTTCCAAGGATCAAGTGTCTTTTAATTTCATGGCTGCAATCATTGTTTGCAGTGATTTTGGAGCCCAAGAAAATAAAATCTGCATGCACTAACATTTCACTGTTAACTCATTTAGATCCTCAAAAATAAATTTAAAAATATGCTAAAGGCACTCACAGAAGAACATGGGCACACATATAGAATATAGGCTCCAAACATAATTCTTCCAAATCAGACATAAACTTGTCAGGAACCAGGAAACCAATGAAGAGGAGCTTCCACTCACCTTTATATCTGGGGATCCATCCTCTATGGATCTTGAAGGAAATTTTTTGTGTTGCTGTATTGGATTTTTCTATAACACTATTTGAATTTTAAATACTTAGAAGTAATTTGCTTCTAAACTCATTATGTAGCAATTGATTATTCATTGAAACAGTTTTATGAACTCTGTAATATATGCCAGACCATGAAAATAAAATTCTCATTCCTTTTAAACCTATGTTCTTGTTGAGATGTATTAGGAGGATGCATAATGGAATACATAATATAGCGAGCAGTGCTCTGAAGAAGAAACGAAGCAAGATGAGTGGATTAATGGAGGTGGTCCTACATCAGGTAGTATTCTCAGCAATAAACACTCTGAGGAAGTGACAGTTGAGTTTAGATCTGATGAAGTACAGGAATATTCTGTGTGATTACTTGAGGAAAGAATGTTCAAAGTTGAGGGAATAGCAAGTGCAAAGACCCTGAGATGAAAGTGACCTTGCTTTGTTCAATGAACACCAAGGAGATCTGTATGGTTAGAACATATAGAATAAGAAAAAAAAAAAAAACAGCAGCAACAACAACAACAAAAAAACATGGTAGATAATTAGGTTGGAGACAAAGTCATGAAGGTAAAAGTGTGTAGGGTTCTGTAAACCAGAATAAGACTCTTACTTTATTCAAAGTGTACGAGAAATTGGAGGGATGAAGATGCAGGACCTAATTAGTTATATTGAGATCACTCTGGTAGCAATGTGGAGATATGACTTTTGAGTGGCAAGAATGGAAGCAGTGAGAACAGTCAGGGAGCTATGGAAGCAATACAGATTAGAGATGACAGTGATTTGGATAGAAATAGTAGTTGTTGGATCATATAGTATTTTCAACTTTTAGGTTTTTAAGGAACTTCCACACTGTTCTCCATAGTGGTCATATCAATTTCCATTTCTACCAATAGTGTAGAAGGGTTCCTTCTTCTCACCCTCTCCAAAATTTATTGTTTGTAAACTTTCTGATGATGATCAATCTGACCCTTGTGAGGTGGTACCTCATTGTAATTTTGATTTGCATTTCTCTAATAATTAGTGATGTTGAGCATATTTTCACATATTTGTTGACCATCTGTACATCTTCTTTCGGGAAATATCTAGAACTTCTGCCTACCTTTTGTTTGGGTTGTTTGTGGGTTGTTTTTTTTTTTTTTTTCCTCTCACATAGAACTACATGAGCTGTTTGTGTATTTTGAAGATTAATCCCTTGTGAGTCACTTTATTTGTAAATATTTTCTCCCATTCTGTGGGTTGTCTGTTTATTCTGTTTATGATTTCCTTTACTGTGCATAAGCTTTTAAGTTTAATTAGGTCTCATTTGTTTATTTTCATTACTCTGGAAGGTGAGTTGAAAAAGATTTTCCTGTGACTTATGTCACAGATTGTTCTGTCTATGTTTTCCTCTAAGAGTTTTACAGTGTCCAGCCTTATATTAGGACTTTGGTCCATTTTGAGTTTTTTTTTTTTTTTTAATATTGTGTTAGAGAATGTTCTGATCTCATCTTTTACATGTAGCTGTCCAGTTTTCCAAGCAATACTTATTGAAGAGACTGTCTTTTCTCCATTTTATATTCTTGCCTTCTTTGTCATAGATTAATTGATCACAGGTGTATAGATTTCTGGGTTTTCTCTCTTGCTCCATTGATCTAAATTTCTGTTTTTGCACCAGTAACATACTGTTTTTATTACTATAGCTTTGTAGTATAATCTGAAGTCAAGGAGTCTCATTCCTCCAACTCTGTATTCCTCTCTCAGGATTGCTTTGGCTATTCAGCCAGGGTCTTTTGTGTTTCCATACAAATTTTAAAGTGTTTTGCTCTAGCTTTGTGAAAAATACCATTTGGTAATTTGACAGGGATTACACTGAATGTGTAGATTGCACTATTTACAATAGCCAAGACATGGAAGCCACTTAAATGTTCATTGACAGAGGAATAGATAAAGAAGATGTGGTGTATGTGTATACACACACACACACACACACACACACACAATGAAATATTACTTAGCCATAAAACAGAATGAGATAATGCTGTTTGCAGCAACAGGGATGGATCTAAAGATGGTCACACCAAGTGAAGCAAGTCAGATAGAGAAAGGCACATTTCATATGATAACACTCATGTGGAATCTAATTTAAAAAAGAAAAAGTACAGATGAGTTTATTTACAAAATAAATAGACTTACAGATGTTGAAAGCAAACTTATGATGACCAAAGGGGAAAAGTGGTGGCAGCAAGGCTAAATCAGGAACTTGAGATTAACATATACACATAAGATACATAACCACCAAGGATCTACTGTAAAGCACAGGGCACTCAATATTTTGTGATAACCTATGTGAGAAAATAATCTGAAAAAGAATGAAGTATATGTATAACTGAATCACTTTTCTGTACATCTAAACTATCACAACTTTGTAAATCAACTATACATCAATACATTTTTTAAAGAGATAGTAGTTGTGAATTTGGTGACAGGAGGTTCGTTTCAGATATATATATATTTTAAAGATGACCATAGCAGCAGATTGGTGCTATGATTCCTAATAGATTATTGGTGGAAAAAAAAAGATCAGACTTTCCACTTCTGACCAAATAAACAGAGAAAAAATTTATCATCATGTAACTAAAGAACTGAAAACAATGTAAGACCAGTTTTTTTTTTCAAACTTTGGATAACAGACAGTTCATGAATATGATCTGCAAGTGAAGAGAAAATAAAATGGACCTTCAGTTTAACTGGAAGAAGTTTCTAGGCAGTGGCTTAGGAAGAGGAAACTCACAGCTTGTTCAGATGTCTCAGTGTATTGAGGGATTAGGGTTGAAGATCTAGGAAGACAAATGGCTTAAATCTTCAGGAGAGACTGATAGGAGGAGAGAAATACCACAGAAAGAGAGCTCTGGATTCAACCAGGGATGCTTTCTGGTTTTAGACTTCATGAACCTTTCTACACTTTCAGTGGGAATGTAAATTAGTGCAACCACAATTGAAAACAGTATGGGGACTCCTTAAAAGAATAAAAATAGAGCTTCCAAGAATTAAAAGTAAAATTAAACAAATGGGACAAATAAAACTTATAAGCTTTTACACAGCAAAGGAAACCATCAATAAAATGAAAAGATAACCTATGAAATGGGATAAAATAATTGCAAATTTTGTGTCTAACAAGGGATTAATTTCTAAAATACACAATTAACTCATACAACTCAACATCTTAGAAAAAATCAATCTAAAAAAAATGGCCAGGAGATGTCAGTGGACATTTCTCTAGAGAAGACATACAAATGGCCAACAGGCACATGAAAAGATGCCCAACATTGCTAATTGCAGAAATGCAAATCAAAACCACGGTGAAGTATTACATCACACTAGACAGAATGAGGAGAAGGAACACACTAGACAGAGAAGGGGAAGACAGAGAACGAGATGGTTGGGTGGCATCACTGCCTCAATGGACATGAATTTGAGTAAACTCCAGGAGTTGGTGATGGACAGGGAGGCCTGGCATGCTGCCGTCCATGGGGTTGCAAAGAGTCAGACACAACTCAGTATCTGAATTGAACTGAGGCAGAATGGATTTAACCAAAAGCCTACAAATAAAAAATGCTGGTTAGAGTGTGGAGAAAGGGAACTCTCCTACGCTGCTGGTGGGGGATGTAAGTTGATGCACCCAGTATGCAAAAAAATTATGGAGGTTCCTTAAAAAAAAAAAATAGAGCTACCATATAATCCAGTAGTAGCACTCCTGGGCATATCTGGTAAAGATAAAAACTCTAATTTGAAAAGATACATGCATCCCAAAATGTTCATAACAGAACTATTTACAATAGCCAAGACATGGAAACAACACATGTGCCCATCATTCGATGATTGATTTATGAAATGCAAAGGTGCGAGTGAAGCTACCCAAAAAGAGAATCACAGGAAAGGAGCTTTCAGGAAAATTTCAGGGACTGAAGCATGGATGGAAATAGTTCATATTCCCACCAGCCTGATAGGAGAGATGTAAAATATATACCACTCTAGTCCTGCTATAATGAAATTTAAAAAGCAACCCTTGAAAGCATTGATCTGATTGCAAGGAATTTAATTTCATGCTAGAATAAAATCTGATTCTATTTAAGGGGATGTAACAAGTAAAATTCACAATGTCTAACCAAAAAGACATAAAGTACACTAAGCATATAAAGAAACACAAAAATATGTTCAGAACCAGGTAAAAAACCAATCAATAAAAACTAAAGCATGAAATGAGAGAAATCATAGAAGGTGCAAAAGAGAACATTAAAGAAGTTAGTGAAAGTGTTCCCTATTTGTTCAACTAGGTAGAGGAAAAAGTGCACATAGAGAAAAAGGAAATATATGAAAAATACAAAAATAGAACACCTTGTTTTTAAAAGTATAATGTTTAAAATGAAAACCTCACTGGATGACATTTAAGTATGAGAAACTGCAGAAGGGAAAAATAAGCAAATTTTCAGGCATAGCAGTATAAATCCTAAATGAAAGACAAATGACAGACAAAAAGTATACAGAGCATCAGTATTCTGTGGGGCAATATCGGGGCAATGTTAAGCATCTATCATAGTTGTTCTTAGAGTTCCAAAAGGATGAGGCCTAAAAGCTGAAAAATATATGAAAGAATAATGGCTAAATGTTTTTCCAAATTTGATGAAAAACTCAATTCTCAGATCTCTAAATTCAAATACCAAACAGAATAAGCCTGAATAAAACTATTAAAAAAAAAAAGTAAGATCAAATTGTTGAAAACCAGTTATAGGTAAAAAATTGTAAAGCAACGAGAAAAAAAAAGACTTCTGTGTTTATAGGAAAAAAATTAAACTTACAGTAGACTTTTTGCTAGAAACTATGCAATACAGAAGGCAGTAAAGGAGCATCTTTAAGGATCTGATAAAAAAACAAATCCGTCAATTAAGAATCCCTACACTAGTAAACATGCCATTCAAAATGAAGGCAAAATGAAACTTTCAGAATAATAAACTGAGTGGATTAATCCAATGCAGATGTGCCTTATAAGTTGTGGCAAATCCTCAAAGAGGGAGGAATATAGTACCTACCAGAAGGAAATTTTAATCCATACAAAGATGAACAGTACCAGAAATGGTAAATACATGACTAAATTTAAAAAATCTTTTTTTCATTTATAACTTTGTTAAAACACAATCCTTTAAAGCAAAATAACAGCCATTTATTATGAATTTTTTTCATGTTTGTTGACAACATGAATAAATCTCAAAAGAATCAAACTACATAAAAGAGCCAGAAATAACAGATAATATCCTATATGACTCCATTTACATCAAATTCTAGAGAATGCAAAGCAAGAGTGAAGAAGACAGATCACTGGAGACTAGGGGTGGGCAATGAATAGGGGACTGACTGCAATAGGAAATAAGAGAAATCTAAGGATGATAAAAATGTTTTTTCTTAGGATTTTAGTGGTGGTTAACCATTATAGACAGACTTCAGAGATATAGGGAGTTCAGTTCCAGACTACCACTATAATACGAATATGGCAATTTTGGTTTCCCAGTGCATTTAAAAGTAATGTTTAAGCTATACGATAGTCTATTAAATGTGCAATAGCATTATGTCTAAAGTAAATACATATATTAATTCAAAAATACTTTATTGTTAAAAATGGTAACCAGCATCTAAGCCTTCAGCAAGTTACAATAGTAACACCAAGAATCACAGATCACCATGACAAATAAAATAATGAAAAAGTTTGACATGCTGTGAGAATTACCAAAACGTGACTGAGAGAGATAAATGAGCAAATACTGTTGGGAAAAAAAAAAAAAATGATGCCAAAAGAGTTATTCAACATAGGGTTTTCACAAACCTTCACTTTGTAAGAAAACAAAACAAAACCCCACAATTTTTGAAATGCAATGAAGTGAAGCACAATGAGGTATGCTTGTAATCACAGATTATACACTTAAAGTTGGTGAATATTATTATACATATACCTCTCTAAAGCTGATTTTAAAAGAACAGCAAAAAATTTAAAAAAAAAAGGACTCAGAAAAGAAAATCATAAGTCAAATAGCACTGTTACATTTTAAAAAACACTTGACAACTTTCATTTTGACTGACAATGTTTTTTGAGTGATGCCTGGTTTTTAGACTGATTTGACTATTCTTCAGTCAAACTGTTCAAACAGATTTGTGGATATGGTCATGACCCTCATTCAGAATGATCTTTTCTTAATGTATGCCCGAGGTTGATAAGCTATAAATGGACTATATGTAAATGCAGAATATAGTTTTTTAAAGATCTGATAAAGGATNTTGACAACTTTCATTTTGACTGACAATGTTTTTTGAGTGATGCCTGGTTTTTAGACTGATTTGACTATTCTTCAGTCAAACTGTTCAAACAGATTTGTGGATATGGTCATGACCCTCATTCAGAATGATCTTTTCTTAATGTATGCCCGAGGTTGATAAGCTATAAATGGACTATATGTAAATGCAGAATATAGTTTTTTAAAGATCTGATAAAGGATTCTAAAGCAAAAAAAGAAAACTGATTTCCATCTCAATTCTTACTTCATTCTCATTCAGTTCCTAAATGTAGTAATAATCTTGATAGTCTGTGATGCCAGCATATCCTTAATTCCTTGGGATGAAGACCCTCTATTTATAATCAAACATAGCAAATTTAATCCTCACTCATCTAAGAATATTACCATGCTTTAAAAAGTACAGAGTACCATTACAGACTCAATAAAAAGAAATTCAAGTGGCTGTTTTTACTGGGCAGATAAAGATACAGATATTGTCAGCATTATGCCTTTTCCTGCCTGTCAGGGCATGAAGAAGAACTTAATGGGATTTCAGACCAAGGACCTGAAGTAAAATGAAAAATTACATAAGTGCTGTGATTTTAATTATATCTAGCTGCACTTATAAACATATGTATGGTATATTTCCTTATATCTCAATATAAGAAATTAATTTTACTTTTTAAAAGTAGTTTTACTTTTTAAAATTAGCTCATTAATTCACAGATTAATTCAGATTGAAAATCAACATCAAGATAACCACATGAAAACATACAAAAATAATCTAGTATCAATGATATTTCTAAAATTTGAAAAATCTAAATAAAATCTAAAGTATGCAGTGCTTAAAGTAAAATTTAACTTCACCATTTCTCAGAGAAAACAGATGGAAAATTATTTACACCTAAGCAATTATATACAATTACCTGCCAAGCCATTACTTATAAGCAAAAGTTTTCACTAATATTCTTATCCAAAATTTTTCTTGGCTTCAATATTCTCATAATAGCATAAATATAAGTATATGATAGCTAATTTGTATTAGACTAGAATTTTAAAATTTTATACTTTCTAATATATGGGCTTCCCTGGTGGCTCAGAGGGTAAAGCATCTGCCTGCAATGCAGGAACCCCAGGTTCGATTCCTGGATAGGGAAGATCCCCTGGAGAAAAAAATAGCAACACACTCCAGTACCGTTGCCTGGAAAATCCCATGGACGGAGAAGCCTGGTAGGCTACAGTCCATGGAGTTGCAAAGAGTCGGACAGGACTGACCACTTTGACTTATACTTTCTAAAAATTACTTTGGTAAATATCATTTGATGTGAATATCATTTATTATTTTTATTTAACGACTTTGGATACTTGCATCTTTTCATTTAATTGTACATATCTTTGTTTTCTGGAGAAGGAAATGGCATCCCACTCCAGTATTCTTGCCTAGAGAATCCCATGGATGGAGGAGATAGGTGGGCTACAGTCAATGGGTCACAAAGAGTCGGACACGACTGAGCGACTTCACTTTCACTTTTCTTTCACTTTCACCTTTGTTTTAACAAAAAGGTTCACTACCAATAGAATATTGAAGGATAATAATTATTTCATAACCAACACGTTATTGAGTACTGACCTTATAACCAAGTATTCTCAAGGGGTAATAAGACACCTTTCTGAATTAACCTAGGGGGCAGGAGGAGAAGGGGACGGCAAAGGATGAGATGGCTGGATGGCATCACCGACTCAATAGACATGAGTTTAAGTGAACTCTAGGAGTTAGTGTTGGACAGGGAGGCCTGGCGTGCTGTGATTCATGGGATCTCAAAGAGTGGGACATGACTGAGCAAATGAACTGAGACATTGAAAATTGTTAGCTTTTCTGTAAACAGTTCAGTAACAGGTTTCAGTTCAGTTCAGTCACTCAATCGTGTCCTACTCTTTGTGATCCAAAGAATCGCAGCACACCAGGCCTCCCTGTCTGTCACCAACTCCTGGAGTTCACTCAGACTCACATCCATCAAGTCAGTGATGCCATCCAGCCATNCTGAAGCTGAAACTCGAGTACTTTGGCCTCCTCATGCGAAGAGTTGACTCATTGGAAAAGACTCTAATGCTGGGAGGAGAAGGGGACGACAGAGGATGAGATGGCTGGATGGCATCACTGACTTGATGGACATGAGACTGAGTGAACTCCGGGAGTTGGTGATGGACAGAGAGGCCTGACATGCTGCGATTCATGGGGTCACAAAGAGTCAGACACGACTGAGCAACTGACTGAACTGAACTGAACTATCCTGTTCCTTTACGTGCTGGGTATTTCCCTGTCTCTTAAACTTGTTTAAATTGCTGAGTTGGGGGTGTCCTTTCTGTATTCTGGCAGTTTGTGGATTTCTCNCGATTCATGGGGTCACAAAGAGTCAGACACGACTGAGCAACTGACTGAACTGAACTGAACTATCCTGTTCCTTTACGTGCTGGGTATTTCCCTGTCTCTTAAACTTGTTTAAATTGCTGAGTTGGGGGTGTCCTTTCTGTATTCTGGCAGTTTGTGGATTTCTCTTTATTGTGGAGTTTCCTCACTGTAGGTGGTGTTGTACAGGTGGTTTGTCAAGGTTTCTTGGTTAGGGAAGCTTGTGTCGGTATTCTGGTAGGTGGAGCTGGATTTCTTCTCTCTGGAGTGCAATGAAATGTCCAGTAATGAGTGATGAGATCTCAATGGTTTTGGAGTAACTTTGGGCAGCCTGTATATTGTTCAGGGCTGTGAACCTGTGTTGCTGGGGAATTTGTGTGGTATGTCTTTCTCTGGAACTTGTTGGCCCTTGGGTGGTGCTTGGTTTCAGTGTAGGTATGGAGGCATTTGATGAGCTCCTGTCAATTAATGTTCCTTGGAATCAGGAGTTCTCTGGTGTTCTCAGGGTTTGGACTTAAGCCTCCTGCTTCTGGTTTTCAGTCTTATTTTTACAATAGTCTCAAGACTTCTCCTTCTATACAGCACCATTGATAAAACATCTAGGTTAAAGATGAAAAGTTTCTCCACAGTGAGGGACACCCAGAGAGGTTCACAGAGTTACATGGAGAAGAGAAGAGGGAGGAGGGAGTTAGAGGTGACCCGAATGAGATGAGGTGGAATCAATAGAGGAGAGAGCAAGTTAGCCAGTAATCTCTTCCTTATGTGCACTCCACAACTGGACCACTCAGACATGTTCATGGAGTTATACAGAGAAGAGAAGAGGGAGGGAGGAGACAGAGGTAGCCAGGAGGATAAAAGAGGGGAATGAAAAGGAGAGAGACAGACTCTAAGTGTTCTCCATTATCTGGAACACAGAGCAATTCACAGAGTTGGATAGAGAAGAGAGGGGGTAGGGAGGAGACACAGGCGACCTGGTGGAGAAAAAGGAGAGTCCAAAAAGGGAGAGAGCAGTCAAACCAGTAATCTTGCTCCCAAGTAAAAATGGGTACTGAAGATTGAGTTCTTAAAGGTACAAAATGGATAACAAATACCAAAAAGCAAAGAATAAAAAACTAGAGTAGAGTTTGGAATTTCAAAAATACAATATTAAAGAAAAGAAGACTTGAGCGCAGGTGGCTGCGGAGCCGGCTCACTTGAGCGCGGCTGAGAGGAACCACCCCGCGTCCAAGAGACAGNAGATGTTCACAGAGTTATACAGAGAAGAGAAGAGGGAGGAAGGAGACAGAGGTGGCCAGGAGGATAAAGGCGGGAATCAAAAGGAGAGAGACAGATCCAGCCAGTAATCAGTTCCCTAAGTGTTCTCCACCATCTCCACACACAGAAATTCACAGAGTTGGGTAGAGAAGAGAGGGGGTAGGGAGGAGACACAGGCGACCTGGTGGAGATAAAGGAGAGTCCAAAGGGGTAGAGAGCAGTCAAGCCAGTAATCTCACTCCCAAGTAAAAGTGGGTACTGAAGATTAGGTTCTTAATGGTACAAAATTGATAACAAATACCAAAAAGCAAACATTAAAAATGTANAGTTGGGTAGAGAAGAGAGGGGGTAGGGAGGAGACACAGGCGACCTGGTGGAGATAAAGGAGAGTCCAAAGGGGTAGAGAGCAGTCAAGCCAGTAATCTCACTCCCAAGTTAAAATGGGTACTGAAGATTAGGTTCTTAAAGGTACAAAATTGATAACAAATACCAAAAAGCAAACATTAAAAATGTAGAGTAGAGTTTGGAGTGTCAAAAAGACAATATTAAAGAAAAGAATAAAAAAAAGAAAGAGAAAAAAAACCAAAGTCACGAAAATTATAAAAATATATTTTATAATCTATTTAAATTTAAAAAATAGGGTCTTTTTTTTTGCAAAGTAATAGGTTATAAAGTTAAAGTAGTAATAGAGGACTTAAAAATTAAAAAACATTCAAAACAAAAAAGAATGATCGTAAAAATAGTAAAAATGTATCTAGGACTTTCTCTGATGGTGTTGTGGGTATTGTGGGGTCAGTCCATTTTTGGATAGTTCCTTGGTCCAGCTTATAATTCTCAAGATCTATAGGCCCCTTCCTATGTAGTCGGTACTAACGACAGGATTTTAATCTATTGCACCTATCACTTCCAATGCCGTTCCCTCTGTTTTAGCTTCTTCTGTTTGCTGGTCTGTTCAGTGTCTGATTTCTACCCAGACACAAAGGAGGCAGTGATGAACACACTTTTTTAGGTTCACTTGTTCAGTCATGCTGTGGGGATGGAGGGATGCTTCAAACAGATAACACTGGCATGGGCTCACAGTGCCTCAGCCACACTGGGCCTGCCCCCACTCACTGCGCGTGTACCCTCCCTGCCCACACTGCTCAGACTCTAGGTTGCTCCACTGGGAACTACCTGAGGCCAGCCCTTGGCTGCATGCACCTCCCAGTTCTAAGCTGCTCAGGTTCAGGCACTGGGGTAGTCCTCAGAGGCGCAGATTCGGTTGGGCCTGCGTTTTGTGCCCTTCCCAGATCCAAGCAGCTCAGGTGATGAGGTGTTTGGCGAGCATGGTAACTGCAACTTATCACTTCCCCTGTCCCTGCCACTCAGTTTTCTGGGTGTGCAACTGGTGCACATTCTCAGGCGGATGTTGACCGTCCAGAACCCCAAGAAGTTTAGTTAGCAAAGAAGTCTGCTTACAGTTTTGTAGATAATGTCTCTCTAGGGCTGCGAGTGCTCCCTTCCAGCTCTGGCTACCTGTCACCGGAGGGGGATGGTCTGCACCTGGCTAGCTCTGTTCAGTCCTTTGTTCTGTGTGCAGGCCTGGCGGTGTCTTAGGTTAGAGCTGGCTTTTCACGTGGTAGTTATCCCACAGTTTGGTTTGCTAGCCCAAGTTAGTTCGCTCTGATTGCACTCGGGACATTCAGGCCAGATCCTTACTCTAAGCAAAGCAGCCTGTGCCTCCGTGCCCAGCCCCCACTTGCAAGTGGTGAGTGCAATCATCTGCGCTGCTTCTCTGCTGGGAGAGTTATCATTGGGCTTGTAATCTGTGGGGTTTAATTATTTATTTATTTTTCCTCCCTATTATGTTGCCCTCTGTATTTCCAAGGCTCGCCACAGACTTGGTGTTTGGAAACTTCTCTCTTTTTAAGACTCCCTTCCCGGGATGGAGCTCCATCCCTACCTCTTTTGTCGCTTTTTTTGTCTTTTATATTTTTTCCTACCTCCTTTGAAGACATTTGGGTGCCTGATGTCCTCTGCTGGCATTCAGAAGTTGTTTTGTGGAATTTACTCAGCGTTTGAATGTTCTTTCGATGAATTTGTGGGGGAGAAAGTGGTCTCCTCGTCCTATTCCTCCGCCATCTTAGGACCGCCCCCAGACATATATTAATTAATCAAAATAGGAACCATTACAATCAACAGTCTTACCTAGTGCCTCAGACAATAAAGAGTCTGTCTGTGATGTCCAGGTTCAAGCCTTGGGTTGGGAAGATTCCCTGAAGAAGGTAATGACAACCCACCCCAGTATTCTTGCCTGGAAAATCCTATGGGTGGAGGAGCCTGGTGGGCCCCAGTCCATGGGGTCACAAAGAATTGGACATGACTGAGTGACTAACACACTTACACAATCAACACATTTTTTGCCAATGAGAAATAAGTTTGTTCTGACAGTGTAAAATCCATGCTTTAGGATTGCACAAACTCTTGGAAAGTATTTTCTGCCTCCTGCTGGTTATGGAAGTGTTTTCTCCACAAAAAGTTGAGATGCTTGAAGAAGTGGTAGTCAGCAAGAGGTCAGGCAAATATGGTACTGCTACTGCTAAGTCGCTTCAGTCGTGTCCGACTCTGTGCAACCCCATAGATGGCAGCTCACCAGGCTCCCCTGCCCCTGGGATTCTCCAGCAAGAACACTGAGTGGGTTGCCATTTCCTTCTCCAAGGCGAATATGGTGGGATGAGGCAAACTACATAGCCCAATTCATTCAACTTTTGAAGTGTTGGTTGTGTGATGTGTGGCTGAGCGTTGTCATGGAGAATTGGGCCCTTTCTGTTGACCAATGCCAGCAGCAAGTGTTGAAGTTTCCTGTGCATCTCATCGATTTGCTGAGCACACTTCTTAGATGTAATGGTTTTGCCAGGATTCAGAAAGCTATAGTGGATCAGATGGGCAGCAGACAACCAAACAGTGACCGTGACCTTTTTTGGTGCAAGTTTGATTTTGGAAAGTGCTACGAAGCTTTTTTTCTGTCCAACTACTGAGCTGGTCATCACTGGTTGTCATATAAAATCCACTTTTTGTTGCACATCACAATGTAATCAATAAATAGTTCATTGTTGTTGCATACAGTAAGAGAAGATGATGCTTCAAAATGATGATTTTTAAAATTTTCAGTTAGCTCATGAGGCACCCACTTACTGAGCTTTTTCATTTTTCCAGTTTGTTTCAAATGCTGAATGACTATAGAATGGTCGACATTGAGTTCTTTGGTTAATTTCTCATGCAGTTATTAAGAGCATCAGCCTCAATCGGTTCAGTTCAGTCACTCAGTCATGTCTGACTCTTTGTGACCCCATGGACTGCAGCATGCCAGGTCTCCCTGTACATCACCAGTTCCTAGATCTTGCTCAAACTAATGTCCATCGAGTCAGTGATGCCATCCAACCACCTCATCCTCTGTTGTCCCCTTCTCCTCAGCTTCAATGATGGCTCTTAATTGGTCGCTGTCACCTTTTGATGGCTGGACAGTACACTCCTCATCGTCAAGGTTCTCATCTCCTTTGCAAAACTTCTTGAACCACCACTGCACTGTACTTTAGCAGTTCCTGGGCCAATGCATTGTTAATTCTATGAGTTGTCTCCCCAAAACCACAATTACTTTTGCATCAATGTAATAGTAACAAAATAATAACAAAAGTGTCCTGTGATACCTGTCACCATCTCTAGGGAGAAGTTCCACCACATAGAGGATAACAAATAGCATAACAAAGTCTGCCACTAGCAGCAGTAGTTCCAGCATGGTTTCCAGGTGTTGAGGTTGCCAAGAAAGACGTGACTCATACAGTCAAGAGAGGGAACAGCACTTTATTTACACAGAAGAGACAGAACAGGATCAGCTTCAATAATGAGCATGGCTCCCACATGGCCAATAGGTCTTTCCCTGAAACCCTGAAAGTGGGAAGGTGTTCTGCATATACTCATCTTGCTTTGTAGGCAAAAGACCCCATTCCTTCTCCACTGAGATCAGATATAGCAATGAGTTTGACCAGTTGTCATGTGACATATATGCTTTGCAGAACAGAAAGGTGTGCATTGCATTTAGAATAAAGATATTACCAACAAAGAAATATGTCCATCACAGGCTGTAAGGCTCTTTGCCTCTTTGTAAGGAAATTATCTGACTCCAAGGCACATTTTTATGTAACTGCAAGAGTCAAAAGACAGTACTTGTGACCACCTTGCCCAACAGTTAACTTTGTTAAAATAGTGAAACAGAGTTCAGCAGACTGTTGCCCTCAGGCCCTGACCCACAGCCAACTTTTGTAAATAATCATTTTTTGGAACACAATCATCATGCCCATTTATTTCCATACTATCTATGGATGCTTACATGGTGCAATGTAGACTTAATGTAGTTGCAGCAGAGACTCATGGCCAGCATCACAGCAGAGATCATCCAGCCCTCTATAGAAAAGGTTCACTGACCCCTACAGTAGAACACTACCAGCTGCATAAGGAATATGATACCTGCACGTAATTTTGCTGGTTAGAGGTGAAAGCAATTGTATATATATTTGCCAACAAATATTCTCTTGTACTGCATATTGCAAGAAAGCAAACCAGAAGTATTAACATATGAAAAAGAAATGAAATTTCATAATCCCCAGGAAATAATGAAAGTATAATTGCAGAATATGTTTCATGGAGAGCTTGAAAAACTGAGTGGAAAAATCTCTTCTCTTTACCCGAAAGCTGGAGATTGGGCTAGTTGGCCTCTTAATGGCCCTTCTAGTCTTGAGTCAGTGATTCTCAGCATGGACGAGTAGTTTTGCTTTTAGTCCAGTCAAATATGTTTCAGCTAACCCCAGAAAACACTTCTAAATGTCCAGAGACTGACATTCTTAAAAGTAAACACAGTGTCTTTTCTTCTGGAAGATGCTATTGTTCAAATAATGACACTTCCTCTGACATTGACAGTGGTGAGTAGAATAGAATGTCAGACTAAGATGAGAGACTATGTTCTAGTGAAAAATTGGATCAAGAATCCCCTGACACCACATCAGCATTTAACAGGCCAGACTCATCTGCCATTCTAGTGCACGCTAAAGGACAGGCATAGAATCAATGAAATAGTCACTAAACAGGGATTCAATTTTTTTTTCCTTTTGTTTTTAACACCAATAGTCAAAATACTGGTCCTTATATAGTGGCAGCTTACAAATAAAAAAAAATTCCAAGGCCTAAGAAAAGGAAGAAGTGTATACCATATCTTGAAACTAGAAAAAAAAAAATTTCTTCCTCAAATGCTTCAAGGATCACAGTCTACTATTTCCCCTCATTTTTTATTCCTTTGGTGACATTCAAGTCCTAGAATATGTTTTTGAAAGCAATTATATTTCTAAAGCAAGTTTTCCCAAACTCCCACAGCTTAACTTTTCAGCTTAAAATATCATGTTTTAAAAGGTGTTGGCATTAAATTTTACCTAACAAATAGCTGGGTCTTGGAGAAGAAAAAAAAAACTGACAATTTAAAAAGAAAAAGTGAGTGTGTGTGCACACGTGTGTGTGTATGTGTAGAAGGCTGATTATTTTGCTTTAAATCATTGTCTTTTTTAATAAACTTTAAAAAAATTGTATAGATTACATATTTCATTTTTCACATAAAATAATGGGCTTTAAGTAAAACTTACATCTTTTAAAACTATTTACTTGAAACACAACACCTACTCATCCCAGTAACATGTATATCAGATTTTGCTTTTCCAGTTGTTAAATGTAACTCTAAGGTCACATTCATCTCCTTGCCCAAATATACATAAATGGCATTTATAAGAATGAGAAATTCCTAAGAAAAAATAAAATTTTGAAATAAAATTGTAATCTTTTTTCTTAAAGTATCTTTCACCTCTAGATTTGATAATGTATCTGTGATCAGGTGTTCTTCCGCCCTAAGTACTAAACATAAATAATAGCTATTATCAGATGTTGGAATATAGACTGTTCAGTACTGTAATTGTGAAAGAAGACAAACAAATGAGTTGATGTCTGTGATTACCCCCACTTTCTTTCTGGAGTCATTTTCAGATCAGACTGTAAAGAAGGAAAACCCAAGTAGAACATAGTAATCTGGCTTAGTTGAAGAGACAAAATTTTGAGTTTATAGTGTTTGAAGATATTAGAAATTGTTGAACAGAATTAACCAAGAACAGGAGAGGAAAAAAAAAAAAAAAGACTTGGGAAATCTGTGGTGAGATCCATTTGAATATTCATATGAATACTGAGATACTCATATGTCCAGAGCACACTCAACACCACATGAGGGAAAATCAACTGGCCATGAGCTAAAAGACAAACAATTTCCAGGACAGGCAAGACGGGGAGCTATTCAAGTTCTCATCAGGCAACACTACAGATGTGCTTTAGTAGTAAACAACCATAGAGGAAAGATTACTCCAGACCAATTTTGCAAAGTTTAAACAAGAAATGTTTAAAGAAACATTACAAGAAACATTACAAGAAACTTAACTGCATGCCAAAATAATATTCAGCTCTTTAGAGGAAGTCAACAAAATCCAGATACTCAACAAAATGTTCACAATGCGGAGTATCTAATCCAAAATTACTTCATCAGAGAATAAAGGGGAAACATGCAGTGCGAAGATAGCCTTTTCAATAAATGATAATGGAACAACTGAATATCCACATGCAAAAAATGCATTTATAGGTAGACCTTACACCCTTCAAGAAGTTAGCTGCTGCTGCTAAGTCACTTCAGTCATGTCCGACTCTGTGTGACCCCATAGATGGCAGCCCACCAGGCTCCCCCATCCCTGGGATTCTCCAGCAAGAACACTGGAGTGGGTTCAAAAAGTTAGCTAGAATGGATCAAAGACCTAAAAACATCAAATGCAAAACTATAAACCTCTTGAAAAATACAGAGAGAAAACTTTGGGTTTGACAATGATGCTTAAACACAACATGAAAGGCGTGTTACATGAAGGAATTAATTGATAAGCAATAATTCATTGAAATTAAAATTGTCTACTCTGTGAATGACAGTGAAAGAGAATGAAAGACAAGCTACAGATTGGGAGGAAATATTTGCAAAAGACACAGCTCATAAAAGAACTGTTACCCAAAATGCACTCCAAGCTCATAAAATTCAACAGTAAGAAAACAACTGATTAAAATAAGACAAAGACCTCAACAGAAACCTTACCATATAAGACATACAGAAGGCAAATAGTCACATAAGATGATGTTCTGCACTATATGTTTATCAGGGAAATGCAAACCAAAATCCGCTACTACTGCACGTCTATTGGAATGGCCAAAATCTGGAACAGTGACCTCAAATTCTGGCAAGAAGATGGAACAACAGGAACTTTCCTATCACACTATCTTTGTGATGGGACTGCAAATAGTAAAATTACTTTCGGAGATATTTGGTAATTTCTTATAAACTAACACTTCCTTACCTTATTCTGCAATCATGTTCCTTAGTATTTACCTAAAGGTGTTGAAAATTGTTTCTACACAAAAGCTTTCCCATGGATGTTCATAGCAGCTTTATTTTTAATTGGCAAAACTTGGAAGGAATCAAGATGTCCATCAGTAGGTGATGGGTAAACTCTCATACGTATAGATTATGAAATGTTGTTGTTCAATCATTCAGTTGTGTCTGACTCTTTACAACAACCCCATGGACTGCAGCATGTCACACATACTTGTCCTTCACCATCTCCTGGAGCTTACTCAAACTCATGTCCATTGAGTTGGTGATGCCATTCAACCATCTCATTCTCTGTCATCACTTTCTTCTCCTGCCTTCAATCTTTCCCAGCACCAGGGTCTTTTCTAATGAATCAGTTCTTCACATCAGGTAGCCAAAGTATTGGAGCTTCAGCATCAGTCCTTCCAGTGAATAGTCAGGGTTGATTTTCTTTAGGGTTGACTGGTTTGATCTTCTTGCAGTCCAAGGGACTCTCAAAAGTCTTCTCCAACACCACAATTCAAAAGCATCAATTCTTCAGTGCTCAGCCTTCTTTATGGTCCAACTTCAGTTCACTTCAGTTGCTCAGTCGAGTCTGACTCTTTATGACAACCCCATGGACTGCAGCAAGCCAGGCCTCCCTGTCCCACCAGCAACTCTCAGAGTTTACTCAAACTCATGTCCATTGAGTCAGTGATGCATCCAACCATCTCATCCTCTGTTGGCCCCTTCTCCTCCTGCCATCAATCTTTGCCAGCATCAGGGTCTTTTCCAATGAGTCAGTTCTTTGCATCAGGTGGCCAAACTATCGGAGTTTCAGCTTCAGCATCAGTCCTTCCAATGAATATTCAGGACTGATTTCCTGATTGGATCGCCTTGCAGTTCAGAGGACTCTCAAGAGTCTTCTCCAGCACCACAGCTCAAAAGCATCAATTATTCAGTGCTCACCTTTCTTTATAGTCCAACTCTCACATCCATACATGACTACTGGAAAAACCATAGCCTTGACTAGACGGACCATTTTTGGCAAAGTAATACCTCTGATTTTTAATATGCTGTCTATATTGGTCATAACTTTTCTTCCAAGGAGCAAGCGCCTTTTAATTTCATGGCTGCAGTCACCATCTTCAGTGATTTTGGAGCCCAAAAAACAGTCAGCCACTGTTTCCCCATCTATTTGCCATGAAGTGATGGGACCAGATGCCATGATCTTAGTTTTCTGAATCTTGAGTTTTAAGCCAACATTTTCACTCTCCTCTTTTACTTTCCTCAAGAAGCTCTTTACTTTTTCTTCACTTTTTGCTATAAGGGTGGTGTCATCTGCATATCTGCTGCTGCTGCTGCTAAGTTGCTTCAGTCGTGTCTAACTCTGTGTGACCCCATAGACGGCAGCCCACCAGGCTTCCGCATTCCTGGGATTCTCCAGGCAAAAACACTGGAGTGGGTTGCCATTTCCTTCTCCAATGAAAGTGAAAAGTGAAAGTGAAGTCACTCAGCCATGTCCGACTATTAGCAACCCCATGGACTGCAGCCTACCAGGCTCCTCCATCCATGGAATTTTCTAGGCAAGAGTACTGGAGGGGGTTGCCATTGCCTCCTCCACTGCATATATGAGGTTTTTGATATTTCTCCCAACAATCTTGATTCCAGCTTGTGCTTCATCCAGCCCAGTGTCTCTCATGATATACTCTGCATATAAGTTAAATAGGCAGGGTGACAATGTACATCCTTGATGTATTCCTTTTCCTATTTGGAACCAGTCTGTTGTTATGTCCAGTTCTGTTACTTCTTGACCTGCATACAGATTTCTCAAGAGGCAGTTCAGGTGGTCTGGTATTCCTATCTCTTTAAGAATTTTCCAGAGTTTGTTGTGGTCCACACAGTCAAAGGCTTCGGCATAGTCAATAAAACTTACATTATTCAGTGCTAAAAAGAAATTCACTTTCAAGCCATGAAAAGACATGGAGAATTGTTAAATGCAGCCTACTGATTATGAGATGACAATCTGAAAAGGCTGCCTTCTGTATGACTCCAACTATGTGAATTGTGAAAAGATCCGTGGCTGCCAAGGTGTGAGGGGAAGGAGGGATGAATAGTGTGAAAAACAGTGGATTTTTATGGCAGTAAACAACTCTATTTAACACTAATGTAGACATACATGATTATGTTGTTAAATTGCTCAGTCATGTCCAACTCTTTGCAACCCCATGGACTGTAGCCTGCTTGGCTCCTCTGCCCATGGAGTTCTTTTTTTTAATGCAGAGAGTTGGTGTGGAGTGGGAGGTGGGGGGGGGGGGGGNTGGCAGTAAACAACTCTATTTAACACTAATGTAGACATACATGATTATGTTGTTAAATTGCTCAGTCATGTCCAACTCTTTGCAACCCCATGGACTGTAGCCTGCTTGGCTCCTCTGCCCATGGAGTTCTTTTTTTTAATGCAGAGAGTTTGTGTGGAGTAGGAGGTGGGGGGGGGGGTTCAAGATTGGGAACTCATGTACACCTGAGATGAAAAAATTTAAAAAAAAAAAATAAATGCTGGAGTAGGTAGCCATTTCTTTCTCCAGGGGATTTTCCTGACCTAGGTATCAAACCCTGGTCTCCTGCAGTTCAGGTAGATTCTTTACCATCTGAGCTACCAGGAAAGCCCATGTGCATTGTTATACATTTATCCATACTCAAAGAATATGCAGCCTCAAGAATTAAGCCTATATAACCTATGGACACTGAGTCCATGCACGCCGACCAGTTGTAACAAATTTATCATTTTGTTGAAAGATGTTGATAATGGTAAAGGCTAGATATGAGTAGTCACAGGGTGTAAATGGGAAATCTCTGAATCTTCCCCTTCAGTTTTACTGTGAACCTAAAACTGCTCAAAAAATAGATAAAATCTATTTAACTTTTGAAACAAACGTCAAACAATTTCCACATTTGATGAAAACTAAAATCCCAATGATCCCCAAATTTCACTAATTCCCAAAATGGAAAGACATAAAGAAAACCATAGCAATGTATACCTTAATCAAGTTGCCAAAAACTAATAGCATAAACAACAGTATTTTTTTAAAAAGGAAAAAACTTAATGTTTGCAGATAAAGAAAAGACTCAGAGCTGCCATCTTATCAGAAGCAATGCAAAAAAAGCAGTGTGATATCTTTAAAGTCTTGAAAACCACAACCAAAATCCCTGTGAATCTAAAGTCCTAAATGCAATGAAATTTTCATAAAAAATGAATGTGAAATGGAAACATTTTCTTATAGACAAAATGAAGAAAACGTATCACCAACAAAGCTGTGCTGCAAGACATTAAAAGGAGATTCTTCAGGCTAAAGGAAAATTCTACCCAATGGAAACTCAAGTGTATTTTATTGTAGAAACACACAAAATTTAAATATGTGAATAAAGTAATATCTTATTGCTCCTTTTAAGTTTCTTTATACAATGATTCACAATTTCAAAAAAAAATCAACAAGCATAATATGTTATATATTTGTTACATGTATGTTGTAACACATATGGAGAAGTAAAAACTATGGTAATAAGAGTATAAATAATACGAGAAGATTAAATGGAGGTACACTACCTTAATACTCTCCCGCCATATATGAATATGCTTAGTCGCTATGTCTGACTCTTTGTCACCCCATTGACTGTAGCCTGCAAGCTTCCTCTATCCATGGGGATACTCCAGGCAAAAATACTAGAGTGGGTTGCCATTTCCTTCTCCAGGGGATCTTCCCAACCCAGCAATGAAACCCATCTCCTGCATTGCAGGCAGATTCTTTACCATCTGAGCCTCCAAAAATATGGACACGACTCTGCAGATGTGCATACTAAGTCACGTCAAGTCATATCCAACTAAGGACAGTAACTCACTAATCTAAAGGAAAAAGGGAAAATGAAACAGAATAGATGAGAGGGAAAAGTGAGACAAATAGAAAACTAATAACCAAATGTGAAATTGCTAAGTCACTTCAGTCGTGTCCGACTCTATGCGACCCCATAGACAACAGCCCACCAGGTTCCCCCGTCCCTGGGATTCTCCAGGCAAGAACACTGGAGTGGGTTGCCATTTCCTTCTCCAATGCATGAAAGGGAAAAGTGAAAGTGAAGTCGCTCAGTCGTGTCCAACTCTTAGCGACCCCACGGACCGCAGCCTACCAGGCTCCTGTGTCCATGGGATTTTCCAGGCAAGAGAACTAGAGTGGAGTGCCATTGGTTTCTCTGTTAAATGCTACTAAAAAAGAAAATTAGATTAACTGTATATGTATGGTAAATACTCCCATCAAAAGAAAGAAATTATCATACATGGAAAACTTCTACAATATGGTATATATAAAATTCATATATTAAATATAGAGACACATGTAATTTACAAGTAAAAGAATAAAAAAGACACAGCATGCAAATACTGTCTAACAAAACTGGAGTGGCAATTTTGATATTAACCTTTTTAGACTCCAGGGCAAGATGCATTTTCAGAAATAAAAAGAGATCTTGCACATGACAAAAGTGTCAATTCAGCAAGAAGACTTAATAATGCAAGATAAATATGTACCTCACACTCAAGCTTCAAAATCCATAAGGCAAAAACTAACCAAACCAAAAGAAGATACAAACAAATCCACAATTAGATAGGCATCCTCGCTGCTACTTGTTCACTAAATAAAGAACTGAACAAATGGAAAATCAGTAAGAATACAGGAAATTTGAAGAAGAGTATCAATCAAAATGAGCTAATCAACATTTATAGAAAACCCCACTGAACAGAACAGTGAACTGAACAGTGGCAAAATGCACATACTTTTGAAGTGCATATAGGTCATTGACCAAGTACTGGTAGTTTTAAAAGATGATTGAATTATAGAGAGGGTGTTCTCAGATCAGTGTAGAATCAAACTAAAAAGATATCTAGAAAATGCTTTAAAATGGAAAGAGAGGCAACATGCCTCTAAATAGCTTGTGGATCAAAGGAGGAATCATAAGGGCAATTAGAAAATATTTTAAATGAAAATATCAATAATCACNTAAAAGATGATTGAATTATAGAGAGGGTGTTCTCAGATCAGTGTAGAATCAAACTAAAAAGATATCTAGAAAATGCTTTAAAATGGAAAGAGAGGCAACATGCCTCTAAATAGCTTGTGGATCAAAGGAGGAATCATAAGGGCAATTAGAAAATATTTTAAATGAAAATATCAATAATCACCATCAATATCTATGGGGCTCAGATAAGGCAGTATATTTTAAAATTTTTATAGTTTTAAATGCTCCTTTAGGAGTGAAGAGAGAGTTTCTACTCTCTTAGCTTCTACTGTAGTAGAGTAGGAAGAAAAAGTGCAAACTAAAACCAAAATAAGTACAAGGAAGAAAATAATGAAGATAAGAGCAGAGATCAGTGAAAGAAAATGCAAGCAAAACAAAAAAGAAATCATGCAATACAATGCAAACTTGCCAAGCATTCTAAGCTTGTTTTATTCTAATTAATAATATTGATGCCATCTAGCTAGAATGATTAATATAAAAAGAAATAACCACACACTATTACCAATATCAAGAATAATTAGAATCTTCAGAGATTTAAAAAGCAAAAAGGCATTATTGCCAACAACTTATAAGCAATAGAGAAATCCTTTGAAAGACAAAAATATCAGAACTGAATTGGAAAATTTAATACACTGCTTTGGAAAATGAAATTGTGAGACATAGATTTAAGGGCCTAGATCTGATAGAGTGCCTGATGAACTATGGAATGAGGTTCNGATAAAAACATTTATCTGTGATTGCCTGCATTCAGAAGTGGTGTACAAGAATTTCACAAAGGCATTTTTTAAGAGATTGAACTGTTATGAATCCAATAATGTGCATTTCTCTAAACTCATTGAATTGAATATTGACTGTATATAGAAAATTATACCTGAAAATTTTAACTGAAATAAGGGAATGGAAAAAATAATGAGAGATTTCAAACTGGAGGTATTCTTAACAATGCCCCTCATTCACTTCAGCCCTAGATTTTACTGACTTGTGCCCAAAGGACCAGGGTTTAATTTGGGTTCTACAGTTAATTAGCTTTGTGACCTCAGGTAAGTCACTCACTTCTCTTAGCTTCTTTCTTGGCCAATGAGAGAACTGGACTAGAGAATCTCAAAGGTTCATCAATTTCTGAAAATCTAGAGTGAAAAAATATATAATTGAAACCTTAATAGAATCATTAAAATATTCTTTTCAGTTCATTTTACTTTCAGTTTAATAAAAAATAAATAACATACATTTATGAAAATGCATTTATGTGATTGATAATTTAATACTGGAAGACTTTTCCCAACACTAGATAGATCTTATTACCTGTTAAAACAGTGAGAAGATACCAGAAATGACAGGGTTCTAGCGGCCTAAGCAAGGGAAGTAGATACTATTCTTTCTTTGTGTTTATTCACTAGGAATCTCAAAGACAAGATTACTTTCTCTTTCTGATAGTCATCAACACTAAACATTACTAGGTAAAAATTTGATTATTAAGTTATGCAATTCTTTTAAGGGTACGAAAACATCTAATACAAAGCAGAAAGATTCTTGGTTTGGTTATTGCATTTGAAATGTGATCTACAAATGTGATTACATAATCAGCTTGCCCCTGACTTTCCAGCTGTCATAATACAAGTTATTTATATTAAGGTATATTATATAATATTTTATTAGTTTCAAATATACAACTTAATTTTAATGTTTGTATATATTGTGAATTGATCACCAAGATAAGTGTAGTTAACATCCATCACTATATACAGTGGCAGTTCTTGTGATAAGAACTTCAAACACCTACTCTTTTAGCAACCTCTATTAGAGGTATATCTAGAGATATTTGGGGTTCAGCTCCAGACTACTTCAATAAAGTGAATATTGCAATAAAGCTAGTCACACACATTTTTGGTTTCCCAGTATATATAAAATATATTTATATTGTAATGTAGTCTACTTGGAGAAGGCAATGGCACCCCACTCCAGTACTCTTGCCTGGAAAATCCCATGGGTGGAGTAGCCTGGTAAGCTGCAGTCCATGGGGTTGTTAAGAGTCAGACATGACTGAACAACTTCAGTTTCACTTTTCACTTTCATGCATTGGAGAAGGAAATAGCAACCCACTCCAGTGTTTTTGCCTGGAGAATTCCAGGGACGGGGGAGCCTGGTGGGTTGCCATCTATCGGGTCGCACAGAGTTGGACATGACTAAAGTGACTTAGCAGCAGCAGCAGTAGTCTACTAAGTGTACAATAGCATTGTGCCTTGAAAAAACAATGTACTAACTTTAAAAATACTTTATTGTTAATCCAAACCATCATCAGAGCTGTGAGTTATAATCTTTTTGTTGTTAGAAAGTCTTGTCTCAATGTGGATGGTGCTTCTTTTATTCCTTAAAATAAGACAATGATGTTTGCTTCATCAAATAATACTTCATNATAGCATTGTGCCTTGAAAAAACAATGTACTAACTTTAAAAATATTTCATTGTTAATCCAAACCATCATCAGAGCTGTGAGTTATAATCTTTTTGTTGTTAGAAAGTCTTGTCTCAATGTGGATGGTGCTTCTTTTATTCCTTAAAATAAGACAATGATGTTTGCTTCATCAAATAATACTTCATTTACAAACAATACCTCTGTATTATGCAATGCTGTTTGATAGCACTTTTTTCCACAGTAGAACTTCTTTCAGAACTGAAGTCAGTTCTCTCAAACACTGCCACTGCTTTATAAACCAAGTTTATGTAATAGTCTATATAGTTTGTTGTCATTTCAACAGTCTCTACAGAATCTTTACCAGAAATTGATTCCATCCCAAGAAACCTCTTTCTTTGTTCATCCATAAGAAGTAACTCATCTGTTCAAGTTTTATGATGAAATTACAGCAATTAAGTCCAATGTGTAGGTTCTACTTCTAGTTCTCTTGCCATTTCTACTACATCTAAAGTTATTTCCCCCATGGAAGACTTGAACCTCTCAAAATCTTCCATGAGAGATGGAATTAACTTCTTCCAAATTCCTAATAATGTTGATATTTTGACTTCTTCCTATGGATCATGGATTTTCTTAATGACTTCTAGAATGATGAATTTTGTATAGAAGGCTTTCAATTGTCTTTGCCCAGCTCCATCAGAGAAATCATTATCTATGGCATCTATAGCCTTATAAAATGCATTTTTTAAATAAGACTTTAAAATGAAATTACTTCTTGATCCATGGGCTGCAGAATAGATGTTGTTTTAGCAGGCAAGAAAACATCAGTCTCATATATATCCATCACAGCTCTTGGGTGACCAGATGTGTCATCGATGAAGAGTAATATTTTCAAAGGATTTGTGTGTGTGTGTGTGTGTGCAGTAGGTCTCATCAGCTCATCAGTGGTCTTAAAATATTCACTAACCATGTTGTCAGCAGACGCACTGTCATCCAGGCTTTGTTGTTCCATTTAGAAAGCACAGACAGAGTAGATTTAGCATAATTCTTAAGGCCCTAGGATTTTCAGAATGGTAAAGAAGCCTTGGCTCATTTAATGCAGGGGCTAGGTCAGCAGCTGCATTAGCCCCTAACAGGAGAGTCAGCCTGTACTTTGAAGTTATCAAGCCAGGCCTTGATTTCTCTCCTCTAGCTATAAAAGTCCTAGACGGCGTCTTCTTCCAACAACAGGCTATTTTGTTTACATTGAAAAATCTATCATTTAGTGTAGCCACCTTCATCTTAGCTAAATCTTCTGGATAACCTGCTGCTGCTTCTACATCAGTATCTGCTGCTTCCTCTTGCACTTAGATTTTATGGAGATGGCTTCTTTCCTTAAACCTCATGAACCAACCCCTGCTAGCTTCAAAATTTTCTTCTGCAATTTCTTCATCTCTCTCAGCCTTCACAGAATTGAAGAGAGTTAGAGTCTTTCTCTGGTTTAGGCTTTGGTTTAAAGGAAGGTTGTGGCTGGTTCAATCTTCTGCCCAGACCTCTAAAGCTTCCTTTATATCCTCAGTAAGGCTGTTTCTCTTATAATTTCTGTGCTCACTGGAGTGCACTTTTAATTTCCTTCAAGAACGGATTCTTTTGCATTTATGACTTAGTTAAACTATTTGTCACTAGAGTTCTAGCTTTTGGCCTATCTCAGTTTTTGACATGCCTTCTTCACTAAGCTTAACCATCTACAGTTTTAATGTAAAGCAAGAGATGTGTGCCTCTTCCTTCCACTTAAACTCTTCTTACAGATCAGTTTGAGATTATTAAGTGGCCTAATTTCAGTCTATTTGTTTCTTGGAGAATAGGGAGGGTCAAGTAAAGGGAGAGAGATGAGATAATGGCCAATCAATTAATTGTTCCATCTTACATGGGTATAATACCTTTTGACCTCCTTCACCAGTTCACCTACTCCCAACTCTTGTCCCTGGGAGCCACTAACATATACTCTCTATCTATGAGCTCCGATTTTTGTTTTTGTTTTAGATTCCACATGTAAGTGAAATCACATGTTTTTCCCTGTCCGACTTATTTTATTTAATATAATACCCTATAGGTCCATCCGTATTGTTGCAAATGGCCAGATTTCATTCTTTTTATGTCTGAAGAGTATCTCGTTGTGTGGTCTCACTGAGACACGTCTTATTTCATTCATCTATTGATGTGCAGTTAGATTGTTTCCACATATTGACTATGCAAATAATGCTGCGGGGAACATACGAATGCATGTTTCTTCAGGCTAGTGTTTTGGGTTTTTTGAATAAATATTCAGTAGTGGAATAGTTGTATCATATGATAATGCTACTTTTAACTTTCTGGGGAAACTCCATACTGTTTCCCCATTGTGGCCTCACTGATTTTCATTTCCACCAACAATGTACAAGACTTTGCTTTTCTCCATATCCTCACCAACTGTTATTTCTTGCCTTTTGATGATAGCCATTATAGCATTTGCATTTCCCTGATGAGTAATGGCATTGAGTATCTTTTCCTGTATGCTTAGCCATCTGTATGTCTTCTTTGGGGGAAAAAAAATGTCTCTTTGGATTCTATGCCCATTTTTTAAATTAGACTTTTTTTTGCTATTGAGTTTTGTGAATTATTTGTATATTTTGGATGTTATCCTCTTATCAGATGAATGCTTTGCAAATATTTTCTGCCACTAATTAGGTAACCTTTTCATACTGTTGATGGTTTCCTTTGTTGTATAGAAGCTTTCTATTTGATGTAGTCCAACTTGATTATTTTTGCTGTTGTAGACTTTGATTTTGGTGTCCAACAACAACAACAAAATTATCACCAAGACCGATGTCAAGGAGCTTATTACCTGAATTTGATTCTCATGTTTTAGGTCTTAATTCAAATCTTTAATCTATTTTGAGTTAGTTTTTGTGTACAGAGTAAGATAGTGATCTAATTCCATCCTTTTGCCAATGGCTGTCCAGTTTTCCCAACACTGTTCACTGAAGAGACAGTCCTTTCCTCATTGTATGTTTTTGGGTTCTCTGTTATAAACTACTTGACCACATATGTGTGGGTTTATTTCTGGGTTTTGATCCTNGTACAGAGTAAGATAGTGATCTAATTCCATCCTTTTGCCAATGGCTGTCCAGTTTTCCCAACACTGTTCACTGAAGAGACAGTCCTTTCCTCATTGTATGTTTTTGGGTTCTCTGTTATAAACTACTTGACCACATATGTGTGGGTTTATTTCTGGGTTTTGATCCTGGTGCATTTACCTATGTTTTTGTTTTTATAATAATACCATACTGTTGAATATTAAAACCTTGTAACATAACTTGAAACCAGGGAGCATGATGCCTCCAATTTTACTCTTTCTCAAGATTTCTTTTGCTATTCAGGCTTCATGTATATGGTTCCATACATCTTTTAGGGTTGTGACTGATTTCTGTGACTGATTCTAACTGGCATTTTGATGACATTGAATCTGTAGACTACTTTCGAGAACATAGATATTTCAACAATACCATTTTTTTTCCCCTCAGTCCATGAGCATGGAATATCTGTCTATTATTTGGGTCTTCTTCAATTTATTTCATAAATGTCTTGGTTTTCAGTGTACACATTTTTTTACCTCTTTAGACTTAACTTATTCCCAGATATTTTATTCTCTTTGATAAAATAATAAAAATGATTTTATTCCATAGTTCTCTTCCTGATAACTTATTAGTATATAGAAACACAGCAGGTTTTGTATGTTGATTTTTAATCCCATGACTTTACTCAATTTGTTCAACAGTTTTCTGGTAGAGTCGTCCAGTTCAGTTCAGTTGCTCAGTCGTGTCTGACTCTTTGCGACCCCACGAATCGCAGCGCACCAGGCCTCCCTGTCCATCACCAGCTCCCGCAGTGCACTCAGACTCACGCCCATCGAGTCAGTGATGCCATCCAGCCATCTCATCCTCTGTCGTCCCCTNTATCATATGGTTTTTATCTTTCAGTTTATTAATATGTGTATCACATTGATTGATTTGCATATATTGAAGAATCCTTGAATCCCTGGGATAAACCCTATTTGATCATGGTTTATGATCTTTTTAATGTGTTGTTGAATTCTCTTTGCTGTAATTTTGTTGGATTTTTTCTGCTCTTCAGTGATATTGGCCTGTAATTTTCTTTTTTTATGGTGTCTTTGTCTGGTTTGGGTATCAAGGTGATTATGGTCTCATAGAATGAGTTTGAAAGTTTTCCACAATTATAATGTGTTTCAGTTGCTTAATCATGTCTGATTCTTTGCAGTCCCATAGACTGTAGCCCATGAGGCCCCTCCGTCCATGGGATTCTCCAGGCAAAAACACTAGAGTGGGTTGCCATTTCCTTTTCCAAAAGGAACTATAGAAAGAACGAAAATGAAGTCACTCAGTCGTGTCTGACTCTTTATGACCCCATGGACTGTAGCCTACCAGGCTCCTCCATCCATGGAATTCTCCAGGCAAGAGTAATGGAGTAGGTTGCCGTTTCCTTCTCCAACAACTAAAATACTTCTTAAATAAAATATATAAGAAAACATACATGACCTCAAGTTTNTGATCATGGTTTATGATCTTTTTAATGTGTTGTTGAATTCTCTTTGCTGTAATTTTGTTGGATTTTTTCTATTCTTCAGTGATGTTGGCCCGTAATTTTCTTTTTTTATGGTGTCTTTGTCTGGTTTGGGTATCAAGGTGATTGTGGTCTCATAGAATGTGTTTGAAAGTTTTCCACAATTATAATGTGTTTCAGTTGCTTAGTCATGTCTGATTCTTTGCAACCCCATAGACTGTAGCCCACGAGGCCCCTCCGTCCATGGGATTCTCCAGGCAAAAACACTAGAGTGAGTTGCCATTTCCTTTTCCAAAAGGAACTATAGAAAGAACGAAAGTGAAGTCACGCAGTCGTGTCTGACTCTTTATGACCCCATGGACTGTAGCCTACCAGCCTCCTCCATCCATGGAATTCTCTGGGCAAGAGTAATGGAGTAGGTTGCCATTTCCTTCTCCAACAACTAAAATACTTCTTAAATAAAATATATAAGAAAACATACATGACCTCAAGTTTGATAATGAGTTTCGAAAACAACCACCAGTGGCACGTTACTCTCCCCTTTAGTTAAAAACTCACTTTTATCATATAGGCAACTGTAGCCAGGTCAAAACTGAATCACATTATCTCTGACAGGACAATTTAAATTTTATCAAAGAGTCATTCTTGAAAGGAGAATCTGTTGAAGTAAGTTAATAAATAAATATAATAGCCAGGAAAAAAGTTTGAATTGGGCTATTTCTAAGAAAAAAAAATTCTTTTCCCACAGTTTTCCAAAATGTGACAACCTGTAATTTGCCCACTTTGTTCTATCTTCATTCACAAAATGTGTATGTGTGATTGCTTCTCTGACTGACACTGAGCCAAGCTTACATATCCATTTTATTTTTACACCTTTCGATTTATTTTATGATGCAGAATGTAGTAATGAAGGGGTGCCTCATAGCCTGGAATATCTGGCAGTGCAGTAGGTGTCAACAGAACAATCAGTTGTTCCCATAGCTAATTCTTGCCCCATCTTCTCACAGAAAGTTGGGGCATAAAAAGAAGGTGATACTTAATTCACAGAAAGAAGGAAGGCCATTTAATTGGATTATCTGGCATCTCCCTTTCATTTGTCTCTTTTTATCCCCACCTCTTAAGCCCTCCCCTCTGCACCCCCCCCCCCCCCC
>SJYA01000699.1:1400820-1433568 GCA_006410615.1 Neotragus moschatus | reverse complement strand
CCCCACCCCACCCCACACCACCCTCCACACACAGACACATCAGTAGTAACAAGGTTTGGCAGTTATGCAGAAAACAGAAATTAGTTTCGAGATGAACTTATTGGTTTGAATGAAGAGGACAAGACCACACACTGCTTCAGTCCTCTGGTATAAAGCACCTCATTCTTATGTGATCTCTTCACCAACTACTACCTGCTGCTTCTATCTGGACATTTGTGGGTCAGGTAATCAGTGTTTTTTGTGAATATAAGTATTCAGATTGTCCTTCTGAAAAGTCAGGACTCAGTGGCCATGAGGTACTCTGTTTCTCATGCAGTCAAATACAAATTTTACTTGACTCAGCATCTGCAAGTTTTAACTCTAGTCTTTCTGTTTACATAACATCATTATAAATAAGGAGAATCAGAATACAATAGTCCAGAGTGAATAACCTTTTAAATTAATGATAACTGAAAATGGACTTCATTTCTCACTCAAATGGTTGCTGTAGTCTAGTACCTTATTATATGACTAGCAATGTTTGAGCCAGACAGGTATTATCTAGTGGAAGAATTCAAAACTCATAATGAAGGAATTTGGGTCCATTCTTTCTTCAGGTAGCAAAGAACACAACCGTATCAAATGTGTACTGAAAGGCAATATTCTAAGCATTTCACATACATTTTCGTGGTATCTTGGCTAATGTGTACAAAACCCCTGTAAGCTAAATTCTATCATGATTCCTGTTTTCTAGAGGAAATGATGGAAACAAAGAGCAGTTAAACAATTCACCCAAGTTCAAGGAGTTAGTAAATGGCAGAATTCAGGATTCAGCTTCAGCATACTGACCCTATTGCTTCAGTATTTCATATAAGCTTGAATGAGTTTTAAAATGTATTTATGGAACAAGTATCCAGAGAGACACTGGACCTAATTCAGGAGCAGAGGCCAGGAAGCCCCTGGTGCACATGCATTAGGCATTAGCAGTTGATGGAGTTGAGGGGGATGCCCGGTGGTCCTGGCTGAGACCAGATCGATGGCAAAGAACATAGAGACACTTAGGGGGACCTGCAGTTACCCACCAACCTGTACAAAAGTTCCTCAGTGGTTTAACAACAGGTATAATGAATAGTGGTGACACAGTGAATATGAGCTCTGTCATACTTGTACACCTCAAAATAATTTACCAACACAGATTTTAATAAGAATCTAGCAACAAATGGCAGCAGAAGCCATATTCAGGCAGTCTCTTTTCATTTCACTGCCTGTATTTTGTCGGCAGTAAGCACATGGGAATGTGGTCATTTGCAGTGTTGAAGTCATTGCTGTCTTAAGAAATTAACTGATTGAATATGAAATACATGAAGAGAGTATGTCAGGCTCTGGGTTAGTCTTAATATCTTTTTGCAAAAAATGGAGAGCTGGAGAATGCCATATGTGAACCCTATTTGGAAAATTCCAAGGTCTTCTCAAAATATCTGAACTTTGATAAAATCACAAAGGAATAAAAGACTTGCTCAGGTATGACTCATAGCACAAAAGACACTTAGCTTTATAAGAAAGTTTATGTTTGAAGAGTTTTCTCTTCCAGCTGCCAACAAATGGAGAAAAAGGATATATTTATTTACTGAAGGCAGAATATCGCCCTCAAATAGCAAACCAAGTTTTATGGAAGTCACTTTTCAAGTTAGCTAAGATTTTGTCAATTATTTGATGGATTTTAGCTCAGGGATAAAATGTGAAGCTGTTATTTTTCTAGCAAAGCCAGCAAGAAGGAAATGTATGCTGAGGGAGGGAAAAGAGAAATTGGAAAATTGAGCTAACTTAATAGAAATCTAACATTTGCTGTTCCATTGAATAATTACTTTTTTTTTTCAGATCCCTTTGAAGATGAAAGGTTTTTGTATTAAAATGTTTTATTACCAGGCTATGGAGGGAAAAGAAATCTGTGCAATGTCTGTGCATTTCCTGTTTTAAAATACACAAGTGATCTTTTGCCTATCTTTATTATAGTGGTTCTGTTCCAAAGAGCCTTAATCTGGAAAGTAGATGACATAAACAACTGAGACTATATTAAGATGAGCAATGCAAGGAAAAAAAAAAAACCTTGGGCTCAGTTTGTAGACATTAGACATTGTGGCAGTCTGTCCTCTTGCAAAGAGAAAGGCAGTGTTGTGTTGAGGATAGCTGTGGGGACTTGGCTAGATGACTCAGTCGAAAGCTTTGTTATTAGATGACTCAGATTTGGTAATCCTCAGCCAATTGCCTTCCAGAGTGTATCTTCATTTTGTCAACATGTTTGAGAACTGCTTCAGAGGTCCTAATAAGTCCAAATGAGCATTAAAAACGAGAGTCAGCGACAAGTGTCTCTTGAGAAAGGTGCACCCTTCCTGGAAAACTCTGGATTTTGTTATGAAGATGCCAGCAGTGCAAGAATCTGGCATAATACATGATGACCAGATCGATTTTATATGCAGGGAAGTCAAATGAGTTCTCTAAGTGGCACTACGCTAAGTATACCCACATAGTTTCTGAGCATCTCAGTTCTCCAGTGCACATTAAGCCTTTCCAGATTTATCCTCAGAGCTTGGCTGTTTGCCAGGATTCAGACTGTGTTCTGTTGTGCAGTGGGCTGAGTATTCCCAGGTGTCGGCAGAGTTTTATGTCTAGTCCTTATTTACAGTTTTTCTTAGGATTGCTTTGAAGTGTGAACAATCAAGTTGCAGCATGCAGCAAAGTTCTTTCCACATGAGTCCTTTATTTCACTTTCTGTTACGGCTTGGATGCCTTCTCAAAACAGGAGTATTTATCTCTAACTCTTCAAATGCATTTGGCAAGATAAATTCTTTTGCAAAGACTTTAGAAACCATTTTATTCCTTTGTTGAGTAAGATAAAAATAGAAAGAGCCGATATTCTTTTTTCTTGACTTCTTTGAGAAAAGAGGAGTAGTTTAGCAAGGCTTTTCACTTATTAATTATTAGAATGTACAAAACATCCTGTGGCTTGGTGACCCTCAACCAAGATGAGACACACACGCTTCTTGCATTTAATCTGTGCTGTGTACTGTTTGGAATTACTAGCGAAGTTCTAATATGACATGATGGCTAGTTTTTAGCTCTTAAGTGTCACAGTTTGGGAAAGGGGAGTATCTATTGTAGCAAGCGTACAAACCATGCCTTAACATCCATCTTCCTAATGATTTTGTCATATTCTGAAATTCCCAAGCTAAAAGCAGAATTCTGGATGTCCACCTCTCTATCCCCTCAGGATAGAAAGCTCTAACTAGAATTGTGTGAAGGGAGTCTACCGAGCCCACTTCCCCAGCACACTTTGCAACCTCCCTTAGAGGTGATCCTCTGCAACCAGCCAGGCACTGCCTACATGGATCTCCATCCAGGAAGCTCAGTAGACTGAGACAACCTGCAGCCCTTGGGGTAGCCCAGTAGCAAATGTCACACTCAGAATGGACTTGGCATTTCCACTTAAAAGATTTTTTGCACTGCACGTGTTTTCTCCTTGTCACCTGCTTCTTGTGTGTGTTTTCCAAAATCACACTCAATGTTGTGAAAATAATGGTCAAAAATAGGAGTGGTTTAGTGAGGGGAGAGGCTGAGATGGCATATGGCAGCTGGGTGACTGCACTAAAGGCTGTATTTCTGTGTTATGCTGTACTGATCTGGGGCTCTAACAAACGTTGATTTATGGTGCCAGGAGGACCCCGGTGTGGATAACTTCTATTTCTTTCAGAACTTTATATCTTTATTTTTTAAATGTCACAATTTTAAGTGATTTTTTTTCAGAGTCAACCCCAGATTAATGATTCCTGGGAGGACAGTGGCAGTGATTATGACTCCACTTAACACTGGTGGTTGATGGCATATTAAACAATAATGCTGATAACATGCAGCCATTAGAACCTATAGCATTTTCAGCCTGACCTCAAGATGAAATTAATACAGAAGACAAATAGAAGGGAAGCATGTGCTCAATTTTTTCCATCAAGCTGTTATATAAATAACAGATCAACATCTTCCTGTTCACACCACACCAGAGTGGAGGGAAATGCTGGAAACTTCAAGCCATCAGTGACTTAAAATGGCTGGTGTCAAAGCCACTTTTTTATTTTTTTTAAACAGCAGATTGGTCTGTTTGTAGCCCATTCCTAATAGCAAGGGGAAGAGTTTGGGGCTTTGGCTAGGAGTATACAAGTGATTTCCAAATGACATTTCAGATGTAAAATTCAGTCTTCCAGCATGTCTCCCATTCTCCTATCCCCCAAACACACACACAAGCTGCATCAACTCCCACTGACACGTCTTCATTGTCATGAAAATACCTAGCCAGTCTTGGGGGATTTTGCAAAGCATTATTCCTCTTTTACACTCAGGCCCTCACTGATAACTCTACAATTTTTTTTTTTTTCTCTTGGTGGGGTGGAATGTTATTCTCTGGTAAGAAGCAGAGTTTGAGTTTTTAAAGTTGTAGAGACAGTGGCTGCCAAGTTCATCTGTTTGACTTCTCTGGCCATTGGCATTCAACTAGTGGGTCCCCATTGCGGGAGCTGAAATGAGAAGTGATATTTTTGGGTGAACAGTCACAAAGCCGCACTGGCACATTTAATAGGGAGAAATGTAGGCTCAGTTTTGTGGTATGAGATTGTCAGGAGTATGTACCTTTTTATTTCTTTAACCCAAACACAGCCTTTGTAGATTTTTTTGAATGTTCAAGTCACACCTTCCCCTTCAAATGATAAAAGAATTCAGTGTGAAATTTGCTTTCTAAACTCCTGTGAAGGTTCTGTCGTTCTCATATAATACTTCAGGAGTGTATACCAGGGACACATTCAGTGGATTCCCTTTATGCCTTAATGATCAGATGCAGGAGGGGAATGCTGTATGGGCTTCATTCTTATTTCTTACTCAATTCTCTCCTCTGTATCATCTGAACTTGTTTTATATTGACACCTTACTCTTTAGTAAAAATAAAAGCATGGGGTTATTTTTGTTGCAGGAGGTAGTACCTTAACACCCAGTAAAACTGTTTCCCACAGAAATTTGCCACTAGAAAATCAGGGATCTTATGAGAAATACTATCCTATGAAGTTCAAGTGGCAAATACGGCTGGAGTTTTTGTTTTTTTTTTTGTTCAGCATCCGGGTTTGGGGTGAGCACTTTGCTAATAATGTATGTCTACTTACTTCCAAGATGCAAGATGCTAGATCAGAACCATATGGCATTTAAAGAAAATGATACTGGGGCAATGTCAGCACTTCTATTATAAGCCTTTTTTTTTCTTCTAGAATGTATTAACATCTAGCAAAAATTGGAGTTATCCAAAAGTTACCGCATGGCCTAGCAAGTACATTTATTGAAAATAAATTTTGCAGAAAGGTCCTCTTGGCTATTTTTAAATGATAGTATTTCACCCACACAAGAAAGTGCATTTTTGCTTATTATATTGTTTTTATTTCTGGCTTCATATGACTCAAGTACAGCTTCATTTTCAAACATTAGCTCAGAGTGTTGACTGGTGCCTTTAGGCATTTCAGGGATAAAAATAAAATGACCAAGTTGTTTTGTTTGGAAAAGCAACTTCTTCCAAGCAGCTTCTTCATGTGCTGAATTTTTTCTCAATACATACTTCATAACTTTTTTTAAAAAGACAACATTTTCCTTCACATATGGGAGGCAGGTGAATTTAAACCATGTGGATGTCCTAGAGCTCAGATTCTCTCATTCACAATCAGACTCACCTTATCTGAAGTATCTCAAATACAGAGAAATGCACGACGAGCTCCTTAAAATCAGGAAGTATTGCTAGACATTTCTTTACTTAAAAAACACGTATTCAAGTAACGTGTGTTGTCAATATTACATGTCAGGGGAAAGGCTAAAATACTTCTATTTTGCTGACTGATTTATCAGTTTCCATGCTGTGAGGCCATGTTTCCAAGTTATCCCCATAGTCTATTCACCTAGCAAAAAAAGTCATTCTTGCCTCTCCAGATTTAGCTAACCTAGGAGGATAGAAATGCACAAAAGAAAGAAAAGATTAAGAATCAAAGCTCCAAAGATAACCAACCATGCAGTTTACAAGTATCCAAGAAAAACTGCACCAGACAAAATTAAACAGACAAGGAAAGACTATTCAAGGTTATTGTAATGGGAGTTGAGATTATTACAAAAAAGGAGAGAGGCTGAACTCAACTTCAGTGAAACAAGGGGCAGGAGGATTTTTAAGGGCTGAGGTGACTTAGTGGAAAAGTCCTGGAGGACACTGTGGGGAGTTGGTCAATGTGATTAGGTCATCTCTATTTGCAAATTGGCACTTAGGAAGTTAGGTTTCTACCCTCCCACAGAGATTGGGAGAGAGGGGTGCTATCTTTCTTGATGATTGTATTTGAAAAGGATGGCTCTCAGGTCCTTGACAAAGACATGTCTGAGTTGCAAAACTGGCAAGAGACTAGGAAAAGATTTACATCTCTAAGAGGCAGAGAAAGTACAATACCAAGTTTTCTAAAGTAAGTGTTCTGAGAAAAGGAAGGCCAGGGAAATACTTGAGAAAATCCTGTCTAAAGTTTAGCTAAGCTAAGGAGAATCCTTAAGGCTGTCTTGGTGGTGTAAAGCCATATTGATTTGGAGAAAAACAAAAAACATCAAGGGACTAGGGACTAACCTTAAAAGATTTAAACTCCCAGTTTCCATGAATTCCTGGGTCCCTCAAACTCACAGGTTTGCTCTTATTCTCTCCAGCAGGCTTAGAGTCAGAAGGATAAGGGTAAGAAAAACTACAGTGAGTCCCCTGGTTCTTTATTTTTTTCTGCTATATCACTTGTTTATTTCACGTGGCAATTTCTGCTTCTGTCCTGGCAATCCCATCCTGTGAGCCAGTGAAGTAAGGATGATGATCATAGCTTTCTTAATTCTTCTTCTTCCCAAATAATCAAGATCTTTGGCTTGAATCATCTCCCAGGAACCTGACACACAAGCCCTAGGGCCTGGGCCAAATGGAAACTAGCAACTTAACATTGTAGATCTCTCTTCAGGAGACACTTATAACTAACATTCCTGAAAATCCATCAGTTCCCTTCCAACTGTTTCACATCCACTAACCCCATCTCCTTTCTCAATGCACTACTCAGCTACCCAGTCTCCTTTCATCTGCCGGGTCTGCTGACACCTTTGTAAAAAGACCTGAATGACCTTCAGCAAATCTGTAAGTAGAGACTTTTTATTTTGCTAGCCATATCACCCTCAGTCTTCATATAGAATTCACCACTCGTTTCACAAGGAGCTCTTCTTTGAAGCTTTCTCAGTGCTTGGATTCTACAGCAATGCACTTTTCTCTTCTGATTTCTCTAATGTTTCTTTTTCTCTCTCTCTCCTGGGCCCCACTTCCTGTGTTGGTGCCCTGAAGGTAGGATCTCTCTTCCTTCCTCTGGTCTTGATCCATTACTTCCTGTTGGGTCAGTTCATCTACTTCCATAGTTCCAGCCACAACCTTAATCTTGATGACTATAACAACTGCCTGTGTAATGATGACTGACATCACTACTTTCATAGTTTTCAGTTTCTATCATTCCCATTAAGCCCCAGGTTAAATGTTTCAACTGTCTCTTACACAAAGAGAACCTAGAGTTCTGCTAACATTTCAAACTGAACATGCTCAAAGTGCAGTGACATCATCCCTACCTCTGCCTGCCAGTCTCTCACCTTATAGTCTTCCCCTGTCTACACTTAACATTTTATTTAAATTTGACTGATGGAGCTTCAGCTGACCTTCAGCTCTCACCCACCTGGACCACTCCAGTCCTGCTTGATGATGCTCTGTGGTCTTACTCTTGGCACTGGAAATTGTTCTCATGCTGAACATTTATACCTACCTGTTGAAATTTTTCATTTTATCCCCTTTTCAATTTAAATGTGACCTCATTCTATGAGCACTTCCCCATTTCTTGGACTATAATTAATTTCTTCTCATCCCATTATTGTGACTATTCTTTACAACATCACTAAACTCTGCTTAGCATTATAGTTTATGTGTGTATGACTTTCTCTTTCACTAAATGGAAAATTCTTTGACAGCAATTATTGTATCCTATTTTCCTTTTTATTCCCAAAATTGCCTTTCACAGTGTAGGTCTTCAGGGCATGTGTGTTAAGTGGAAATGTTTCCTTTCATAAACATGAAGTATTTCCATATGCAATCTAAACATATCTGGGATCCTCATGGAATCCTAAGTGAGTTGTTGATAGATCTTAGCTGAAAATTGAACGGATATGCAGATAAACTGGCGAGGGGGTTGGAGGGGTGGTAATTATATGTTAGTGCATTTCCTGATATTTTACACCTCTCATACTCAGTGGATGATAGTAACTTAATATTTTTTAATTTATTTTTATTGGAGGATAGTTGATTTACAATGTTGTATTAATTTCTGCTACGCAGCAATGTGACTCAGGTATGCACATATATACAATCTTTTTAATATTCTTTTCCATTATGATTTATCCCAGGATATTGAATATAGTTCTCCTGTGCTATACAGTAGGACCTCATTGTTTATCAATACTTTATTTTATGTTTCATGTTTTGAAGCCTTGAGAGAGGGGAGGTGGGAAGAGCACCATGTGATATTTCCTAGTGACAGAGAAGATCTGGCTCTCTTTGAATTTGTCTTCAAACCCCATTTAAAACCTGTAGCCAATGTGTTGACAATTGCAAGATCTTTCTATAAATGCTTTAACCAGTTGTCTCTAAGTAGATGTAACTATTAGAATCCTCTCTCTACTTTCATGTGGAAATATGTGGCAGAGAAGGAAGCTTGCAAAGAAATGTCATAGAAATTTCTTGTGTAGATAAGCAAACTTGAGCAACGTTCAAGCACTTTGGGTTGCCTTACTCCAACCTGGCTGGATCATAGAGACAGCGTCATAACCCACTGAAGGAATGGGCTGAATAAGAGTGGAATACTGTCATACAGAGTGGCTCCCAAGGGTTCTATTGATGTTCCTGTAGGAAACCTGTCAGAGTCACATTACATTCTGAGAGCCACACAGTCTTTCCACTTTGGGAAAAAATGTAGATACAACTACTAGTCAACCTTAGCGGCTAAAAATTATGATTCGTATCTACGAAAAAGTTTAGCACTAAGGCAAATAATATCATTCCCATTGAAACAAGATTTAGTTGATAGTTTAGCATCTACAATCAATCAGATACTTTATCTACATTTATGTCTTATTTTCATAGCACAGCAAACTAAGTATAATTATCTCTATTTTAATTTGGAAGAAACTAAGGCTCACAGAAGGAAAAAAATTAATAGAAGATAAGCTTGAATTCAGGTCTCTACAGAATATGAATTTTTTGACAATATTTTGCTGTTTCTCTGTCATAATTAAAGTGTACCAGAATACTAAAGAATTACGTTCAATGTAAGATTTTGAACTTACCACTTTAAGCCTTCTTTTTTTTTTATAGCTTTGAAAGACAGATATATTTTTTAAGTCTTGAGAAATTAATGCACTAGGACTTGTCAAGGTTAGGATAACTGCCTTGTTCTCTGACCAGATATTTCTTGGACTTTCACTCTAAGATATACATGTTGGCAAGGATAGACTCAGACTTGTTCAACCTATAAGGCCCAGGATATAATGATCAGGTTATTTACTTTGTTTAATTTCATTATTTCTCTTTCCAGAAATGCAAACATCAGGGTTTCCATTAGCCCCACCTGTGTCTAGTCTACCTCTAATTGACATTAGCAGTAGTCATGAATTTTGTCTTTTTCTGTTTTGTGTGACAGCCCTTGAACCATCAAAAGCCATGCCTTTAGGAGTCTCAACCACCGAAGGGTCTGGAAATAGTATGCTAATTCTTTACCCAGTCCCCAGTCCTTGTCCTTAGTGTCTGTAAAACTATTAGACTACAGAGTATCTAATGTATCACCACCAGACATGACTAGGTTTTCTAACATCCCCTTCTTTCTGGGTCTCCTTATGACCTCTCCCTCCGCACGGTACACTTGCTATGCTTCTTGCCATCTTTCCCTTGGAACTCAGTCTTTTTACAAGATCTCCTGTGATCCCCTCAATGATATGATTCAGGATTGATAGTCTCACCTGGAAATTAAAAATTGGCAACCTTCAGAGTCATTTTTTTATAAGCAAACTAACTTGACTTACCACACCTATCACAATGTTTTGGATACTGAAAACGCTGACATCGAACCACACTACATATGAATTTGCCTCCCAAATTATATGGACTTGTGACTGTAGAAGGGCAGAAATTTGTGTCTCCTACCTAAGTCCTATAATACTGATTTTTACCACCTATGAATTTTCTACTAATGACAAGTTTTATGATTTTCTCTCTTTCCATTTTTATATGCATGCATGCTAAGTCACTTCAGTTGTGTCTGACTCTGCAACATTATGGACTGTAGCCCTCCAGGCTCCTCTCTTTGTGGGATTCTGCAGGCAAGAATACTGAAGTAGGTTGCTATGCCCCCCTTCAGGGGGTCTTCCCAACCCAGGAACTGAACCCAAGTCTTTTACATCTCCTAGACTGGCAAGCGGGTTCTTTACCACTAACACCACCTGAGTATTATCTTGATGAGATTGACTGTATACACACTCACATATACATATGTTAAATGGTTTTCACTTTTATAATATGTTATAATATGTTTTATAATGTTATAATATGTTTTATAATATGTTATAATTCTATTCTAGTATTTATTTTCATTTTTTGTGAACTTGTAAAAAAAAGATTTTTTTAAAGAACTCAGTTTTTGCAATGCATGAAATGCTTTACTTCATTTCATGCATTCATTATCAACTGAACAAGATTCAATGCAATCCCTATCAAGCTACCAGCAGTATTTTTCACAGATATAGAACAAATAATTTCACAATTTGTATGGAAATACAAGAAACCTCGAATAGCCAAAGCAATCTTGAGAAAGAAGAATGGAACTGGAGGAATCAGCCTGCCTGACTTTAGGCTCTACTACAAAGCCACAGTCATCAAGACAGTATGGTACTGGCACAAAGACAGAAATATAGATCAATGGAACAAAATAGAAAGCCCAGAGATAAATCCACACACCTAAGGGCACCTTATCCAGGAGAGTTTTCAGGATTGAGAACTCATGTACACCCGTGGCAGATTCATGTTGATGTATGGCAAAACCAATACAGTATTGTAAAGTAAAGTAAAATTAAAAATAAATAAATGAAGAATACAAAGGCAAATAGGTGAATTAGGATAGATATTCTAAAGTTCCCAACTCCTCTCCCCTTCTTTTGGCATTGGCCAATTAAATAATTTCATAAAAGTTTTATAATAACATGTTGTTCTTGGATTAAAATGATTAGTCCTCTAGCACTACAAAAATTAGAAACTTTTGTTCATAAAAGCAAAATATAGAGAATACAAGGAAAACAATGCTCAGAGTGAAGATGCTGATGAATAACATTTTTTAAACAGGAAAGGGAGGGAGTTCCCAGCATCATTTAAGTGAAGTAAAATTAAAATATTTGAAGTCTTTGAACAATGACAGTTTCAAAGTTAGAAATTAGTTAGACTGGATTTAGTTAGACTGGATCCAGTTTAGTTAGACTAGATTTTTAACTAAATTTCAGAAAGAGCCAGTACAAATAGCAAGTAGGTGCCTGGGAGAGAAGCGTCCTTGAAAGCGGCCCTTGGAGCACATGGACTTGATTACAATCCAAACTTGTCAAAACTTGTGAGACCACAAGGAGGCTTATACAATGTTTTTCACAATGCCTGGAACATATTAGACAAACAGTAAACCTTGTCCAATCCCTCCTTTATCCTTTATACTTCCTGCCATGGTGTGTGCGCGCGCATGGGTTGGGAGGTGGACATTCCTCAGTACTACAGTATATGGAAAGCCTTCCTTTGGTTTCTTGCTTTTGTTTTGCTCTAAAAATCCAATTTCTACGTTAATATGGGACAGTCTCCACTGGTGATAAAACTCTCCTTCAAAGAATAAGCAGGCTTTCTGAGAGAGCTGACACTGTAAAATGCAGATCAACAATCACAGGAACAAAAAACACCTCAGAAATCATACAAATTGTAAGGAAATATTGTAAATAGAAAGATATGACTTCATTAGACAGTACTGGAAGTATTCATTTTTCAGAAATTTAGCTCTCCATAATTCTTTTATTTCTTTCACAAATTGGATAATTAATGTGAGTTAGTCAAAATCCTCTATGGTTACAATCTCTGTGATTCTTTAATATTATAACTCTATGGGCTCATTTCTCATTTTCCTCCATACCTCATTTAAGGCTTGAAGTCAGTGGGAATTACCCCAGGCAAGATGAATTAAAGACTATCTGCCTAATCACTTAAGGCAGCCTGTCAATTTTTAGAAATTATTAAGTACATCTACACAGTCATATGAAAATGTGGGTTTTCATAAAAACCCACATTTTTATATTTCTAATATAGATGGGAAAATTCTCTTTTTGAAAACTTAAAGCCACAAAGGATCATAGAATTTTGAAATAAGAGTCTTAAGGAATATTTATTTCCCATTTATTCAAAAAATAGTCTATTGAGAATTTTAGGGGCCAAAAATATAACCCATTTGTCAAGTTATTTAATCTTTCTGGGTCTCAGTTTCTTGGTTGGTTGGGTAAGAAAGGTGAACAAGATGAAGCCTGTGTACCTCTGAGCTCCAACATCCCACCGTTCTGGGCTGGCAACTTGTCAAAAGTTACCTAGCTAATTAGTGGCACAATCAAGACTACACTCCAGAAGCTAGAATTTCCTAGTTAACTCCTCTCATGTCCTTTGCACTGTAGCATATTAAGTTCTTCGATTTTTTTTTTTTTTAAAGATACTTCTTAAATCCTGAAAATGCTTCCCTATGTCTATAAAAGGTCACTTCTGGCCCTGCAATGCCTCTTGGATAGTGACATATGAATTCTATTAGTTAAGTAGGAAAATACTATGTGTTATATCTAAAACTTCAAAATCTAAACTAATACCAGGTTCTTCTATGTATGACCTGTATTTCCTTTCCTTATTTTTGTTTTTACAAATGACATATCATTTTGATATCACTTATATATTTCAACCCTTAGAATACAAGCCTAGTTGGGTCTAAGGTTCTCAACTGTCTCAGGGTGATTCAGGACCCAGATCAGGTGGCACTCCATGACAACACATCAAACTCATGTCCGTATTTATGTAAAGGTGACAGCTTGTTAATGAACGTGAAAAGCTACCTTGAAGAAGAAAACTCTCCTCAGTGTACACTGAGCCATGTGCCATGAACTTGCCTTGGGGATGGTGGGTCCCCTTTTTGTCTGACTGTGTGGAGATCACCAAGTCTTCTAGCACCATCCTGCGAGGGAAGGGTTATCCCCTTCTCTGCCACAGGAGTTACCTGAATGAGCTATTATACTGATGTCAACAACAGAGTCAACCACATATGAGGAGTCAGTAACCAAACTCATCACACATTAAGGACAGGTCCTCCTGCCAGCATCATCGTATCCCCCATAGTGACTCTCAGACCCAATATAGACTTACANCAGATCAGGTGGCACTCCATGACAACACATCAAACTCATGTCCGTATTTATGTAAAGGTGACAGCTTGTTAATGAACGTGAAAAGCTACCTTGAAGAAGAAAACTCTCCTCAGTGTACACTGAGCCATGTGCCATGAACTTGCCTTGGGGATGGTGGGTCCCCTTTTTGTCTGACTGTGTGGAGATCACCAAGTCTTCTAGCACCATCCTGCGAGGGAAGGGTTATCCCCTTCTCTGCCACAGGAGTTACCTGAATGAGCTATTATACTGATGTCAACAACAGAGTCAACCACATATGAGGAGTCAGTAACCAAACTCATCACACATTAAGGACAGGTCCTCCTGCCAGCATCATCGTATCCCCCATAGTGACTCTCAGACCCAATATAGACTTACACAGGAGGCAGTGGAGTACCAAGAGTTTGACCTCTGGAGGTGGACCATTGTTGTTCAGTCACTAAGTCATGTCTGACTTTTTGAGACCCCGTGGACTGCAGCACACCATCCTCCTCTGTCCCACTTTCTCCTGGAGTTTGCTCAAATTTATGTCCATTGAGTCAGTGATGCTATCTAATCATCTCATCCTGCTTGGCTTAAATCCTGAGTCTCACTAGTTGAGTGTCCTTGGAAGCAGCTTTGATCATATTTTTTCTTCTTCCAACTTTACTGAGATAAAATTGTGTATCTTTAATGAGTAAGGTGTGCTGATAGGATCACTGCCTTAGTGTTACCTAGCACCTCCATCGTGTCTCGTAATTACCATTTCTTTTTTTGTAGTGAGAACATATAAGATTTACTTTTACTTTAACAACTCCCATAATCTTTTAGGACATTCATTTCTCTATCTGTAAAATCGCAAATCAGAATCCACCCCATAGGGTTGTATAAAATGAAAGGATTTTGTTTTTGTTCTAAACAGGCCATGTTAGCTTTTATTATTAAGGTTTTCTCTATTGAATATTTTTCCATCTTAGTTGTGTGTGCATGCTCAGTCATGTCTGATTCTTTGCAATCCCATGGACTGTAGCCTGTCAAGTTACCATGTCCATGGGATTTTCCAGGCAAGAATACTGGAATGGGTTGCCATTTCCTCCTGCCAGGGATCTTCCCAACCCAGGGATCAAACCCACATTCCCTGTGTTGGCAGGCAGACTTTTTACCACTGAGCCACCTGGGAAGCCCCAACCAAAACTAAAAACCATGCTGTCATTCTGAAGCCCTCTCGCATCTTAAACTTAACCTGGTTTTACAGTTCCACCTCAAAAGTATCTTATTAATGAATCACTGTCTTTAGCTGTCTTACATAGCTCTTAATGTTTTACACACTAGTGGAGTTTATTATTATATAGTCTTGAATTCCTCGTTTCTTTATATTCTTTCCTTTTTTTTCCCCCATTGAGATATTTTTTTACTTTGTATTGTTTACAGTATTTAGTATTAACAACATATTATAAATTAACACATAGTCAATATTGATGAAATAGAGTTCTATTTCTTTATTTATTCAATACTGCATTATTAGTTCTGCTGCATGATAAGTATCAGGTAGAATAATTATAATATAACAGCAAATCCCATGAATAGAGGAGCCTGGTGGGCCACAGTCCAGGGAGTCACAAAAGAGCTGGACACGACTTAGTGACTAAACAACAACGACAAATCTATAACGAAATCACGCATGAAGAATAATATTGGCACAAAGTAAGCAGTAACAATTGCTTAGGAGCGACTCGACCTCCCGTTCCCCCCAAAATAGTGTTGCAAAGTGTATTCTTCAATGGAGTTTTGAAGGATGATTAGGAGTTTACCAGGTTCACATACAGTTGTAGGATAAACAAAGAAAAAATAAAATGCACTTATTGACTCAGAACTATGAAATAGAATTAACGGAGCTTAGAGTAATCACCAAGTAATGGAAGAAATGATACTGGATAAGTAATGATAATAATAGTTAACATTGAGTGCTTTCTAAGTTTCCAAGCATTCTATGTTTGTTATTTCTGTTCCACACAATGGAGTCATTAAGAGTTTATCCTTTTCATACAACTTTATGGATGAAGGCAGTGAAACTCACTGGAGTAATAGGGCTGACAAGAAGCAGAGGTAGAGTTTCAATTTCACTCTATCTCCATGTCTGCACTAATTCTGTGACGAGCCCACCAGGATGTTATGAGCACCTTATGAACCATGCAAGCTTGAGCATTTAACCTTGTAAAGGCAGTGGCGAACTATTGATGTTTTAACTTAGGAAATAATATGACTAGATTACTGTTTCAGGATATTCTGTACATTTACCAACTTTACCTTCCTGATATAAACTATTATTTCAAAGTAGGTCTTAGTGCTTCCTTAATTACATAAACTTAATGATTCTTAATTCAGCATCATGAAACTCATCATTTCATTTTAATTGTCTCCTTTGGACTGCCATTGTGCTAGTAGCTGGCGCTTCACAAAAGAGACTTAAGAATAACCATATACCAACAAAAGAGCCAATGGCGAAGGTAATGGAGAAGTATAAAGTTTAAGGGACAGGGAGAGAGAAAGAGAAAATTTGAATGAGAATAATAAATGGGGCAAGGTTCTAGAAAAATCTCAGCATGCTAATAACAGTTACTATGAGAAAGCAGGAAATTGTCCAGTGCTTCAGACAGGCAAATCAGCTTTGCATTCTAGATTTTGATTCAGATGATTAAATGTTTATTTAGTATTTCCAGTATTCTAGTTACTTAACTAGGATCTAGGATTTTTTTTTTAAGTACTGTTAATTAGATATTGTTATTGTTTTCCAGTAGCTTTCAGTCTTCTACAAGAAAACCCCAGAAATAATGAGGGAGACGTGTATTCTAAATTTTATTTTGCGACCCACTCTGTATCAGCCTAGGAGCAACTTAATTAAAAGTATTGTGCCTTTATTTTCATACATGTATCAGGAGTTGTAATCTATATTATAAAGACACATGATTATGTTGTCTTTATATAGACTTTATTGCAAAAAACATTGATCAGTATTCTCCAAAAATGCTATATAAGACATCAAGCTGCAAAAGTTTTTCCCCCCCAAAATCCCTATTCTAACTACAGTAAAATCTCAGAATATTCTTGTATCAAAAATCCTTAATAGGTTGAAACTGAATAGTGGAGAGTAGATTGTCTGTGGATATATATACACATAATCTGACTAGAATAGACAAATCATATTCTGCCTACATTTGAAGCTTAAGGATATAAAACAGCCTGTTCATTTCCAGACTAACTTTTGAATATATGGTTTGGACATGTATGTTTGTATTTATGTATCTTACTCACTCCATTAAGTTATTCATTCAATTAAGAAATGAGGTGCTTCCAGATACTACATATCAANTTCTGCCTACATTTGAAGCTTAAGGATATAAAACAGCCTGTTCATTTCCAGACTAACTTTTGAATATATGGTTTGGACATGTATGTTTGTATTTATATATCTTACTCACTCCATTAAGTTATTCATTCAATTAAGAAATGAGGTGCTTCCAGATACTACATATCAAAAGTAAAGCTTAATTAACAAATAAGTAAACTGGAAAAACATCAGATGAAAAATCTTAGTGATTACATAGAAAAATTGTTAGAGCAATAGTTTTTTAAAGAATCATTTACTTAGTCACTGAATAGTATCTTCTAATATATCTTGAGTGTTTATTTGATATTTTTAGAATGCAATCATCTGAAAAGTACCTAGCATTTTATCAGCACATATGAAAGAATTTGTAAGACTGATTTCAAAATTTTTACATCTTTAACCATGGAATATACTTTGAGTTTTGAAGTGTTTTACCATTGCAATATATATTAGACTGTGTATTTCATTTGTTAACCTGAAAAGATCAACTTCCCTAAACCTCTCATGCCTTCAGAATCATCCTATGTAGCTCCTGGCTAAAATGCAAAATATAAGTGCTATGTTTTCAGTCTCCTAAATGTTTGTCTTAGACTCAGGTCAGGTAGTAAATAACATGATATTTGTGGATACACTGTAATAATTTATCTCCCTGATTATAACCAGACTCTCTCTTACTTTTCTTTTTTGGGTCATAGTTATATCTTAAATAATCCAGCAGAGGGTGCTTCCTTTTTAGGGTTGGATTAGAAATGAATGTAATCAGCAAAAAGTTAAAATCTTTTCATATTTTATTTCTAATCGTCAATTAAGTCCTGTTCCCTTGCAGTTTTATACTTTCTCGGATGTTTCCCAACAGTAAGCACCTTCCATGAAGTACCACATGTTTTAACCAACAAATACCTAATAACATACATCTGTATCTATATGTGCAGGCTTGTCATGCTTGCTGCCTTGTTTTTCTTCTTAATGGACGTTATGGTCCTAATCAAAAGTTTCAGAACTATTCAAATTAGAGAAGTCTTTTTTTTTTTTTTTTAAGACATTGCATTTTCCCTTCTGTGCAGTATCGCTGGCATCAACAAAAAATCTTTTATTTGTAAAGGGAAAAAAAANTGGCACTTGAGTTCAGTAGTTGTGGCACGTGGGCTTAGTTACCCTTTGGCATGTGGGATCTTCCTGGACCAGGAATTGAACCTGTGTCCCCTGCATTGGCAGGCAGATGCCATCAGGGAAGTCCTGGCTAGTTGTTAGTAGCTAAGTCCTGTCATGAAGTTGAGGTCCTTGGCTGCCACGCTTCGGGATGCTCTCACTTTTGGAGGGAAGAATAGATGGAGAAAAGTTCCAGTTCTGAGGCCTGAGCTGAGGGACCTTAGAACCATATGTGAACATCCTGTGCACAGGAGTCTCCCTTCCCCAGGCCTGCAAGCCCCTCACTGTCCTCTCGAGTCCTGGTGGGGCTGGCCTCTGACTGAGCCCCTGGATGTGCATTTTAGGAGCCAGTCACCTTCGCAGATGTGGCCGTGCTGTTCACACCGGAAGAATGGCTGTTTCTAGACTCTTCCCAGAAAAGCCTCTACAGAGACGTGATGCTGGAGAACTACAGGAACCTGGCCTCTGTGGGTAAGGCCAGCCTTGCTGCTTCATGCACACATTCTTGCAGCCACTGTGGGTTCCCAGAACTGTGCTGGTCTGGGGAATTCAGAGGTGAAGAGGCAGACAGGTCCTGCCCTCATGGTGCTTATTATAGTCTTGTGTCTTCCTCATGGAAATGAAAGGCCTGTCTGCCCTTCCTGGGCTTCTTAAGTGCCTTCTTGAGCCAGGCCCTGGGTTGCAGGGATTAGAGAGTCCTACTGTTCTTTGGGACCCATTGAGGGAGCTTGTACTTGAGTTCCTTTGTGATGAAAGCCTACATCAGAATGTAGGCGTGCCCTTTTTGCTGTTCCCATCTCCAGTGACCCTGAAGAGGTCAGAGTATCAGCCCCTGTTGCGTGGCAGGCACAGTCTGCTCACANGAGGGAGCTTGTACTTGAGTTCCTTTGTGATGGAAGCCTACATCAGAATGTAGGCGTGCCCTTTTTGCTGTTCCCATCTCCAGTGACCCTGAAGAGGTCAGAGTATCAGCCCCTGTTGCGTGGCAGGCACAGTCTGCTCACACCCTGCATCTTTTCCCATGAGCAGGTGACCAACTCTGCAAAACCAGGATGTCTTCCTATTTGGAGCAAAGAGAAGAGCTGTGCGTCACTGAGTGAGGGATCTTCCCAGGAGCCCACTTAGGTGAGCACCAGGCAGACGAGGGGAGCACCAGCTCTGGTTGCTAAGATGAGTGTGTTAGATTTAGAAACACTTTCAGTATCCTTGATGGGGAAGGCTGTTGGGTTGAGCTTCCTCAGTAAATTTCACTTTCCTTCCTCTTTCCCTTGCCTTTTACCTCTAGTACTTTACTCTGGCTTCGTAGAGCGTAGACTAAATTATCCTACCTCCTTTTTACATTTAGCACTTTCATGTGTATATTTCATCCAGTTCCTCCCCACTCTGTTTTTAACTAATACTTTCTCTGAACATCAGGCCCAGTCTTCATGGAATCTTTTCTTAGAAAGTTATCTACTATTTCCACTCCTTATTCCTGTGATTACTTAACTCTTCACATAGCCAAACACCTTAAAAATTTTTTTTGGTCCTTAATATGTTCCTTTTTTAAAAAAACATTCTATTTTTTGGCTACATCATGTGGCATGTGAGATCTTAGTTCCCCAACCAGAGATTGAACCTTGATCCCCTGCATTGGAAGTGTGGTGTTTTAACCACTGGACCAGGGAAGTCCTGATATGTTCCTCTTATTCAGTTTCTTCATATATTTAGGATCAATATTAAAAAAAAAATCTGCATGTATCTAGCTTACTGGTCCTTTTGATCCCAGAGTTTCCTTCCCTGTGCACTTGGTATTTCCTCTCCCTTAATTCATTCCAGGTTCTCATCTTCAATACCAAGACTCAATTCCTAATCAAGATATTTTGGCGGCAGTTCCACCCATTGGCATGAAAAGAGTAAGGCACCCCTGAGATGCTCCATCCTGTTATCCCTCAGCCCACAGTGCCTACTCCCTATCCATCCCTCAGGCCTCATTTACAAATAATGCCATAAAGCTCACATGTGATGACCATTCCTGTGCATTGTCAGGCACCAGGCTAGGTTCTCCCCCAGCTGTTTTCTTTTTCATTTTCTGCTTTTCTTTGCATCCACTCCAGTTATGTTAGTTAGACAAGAGAGCAATTTAGTAGAAAGAGCACAAGCTTTGCCATTAAACAAGCACAGAATCTGATTCTTGGCCCTGCCAGTCACTAGTTCTGTGATATCAGACCCGTGTCCTCATTGAGTGACCAGTAGATTGATGCCAGTTTCAGAGTTGAGGGAATCCTTTAGTGAGATATTCACAAAACTTGCTCTTGCAGGTGAGCTGGGGGCAGTTGCATCGTTTGCTCCCTTATTAGTAGGAAACTTGAACCACCACCAAGTAGGCAGGCTGTACTTTTACTGGTAATACCAGAAATAAAAAAAGCAGAACTGTGGGTCTCATAATAAACCATGAGGAAGAAAGCATGTATGCTAGATATTTCCTGTCAGTTCATCTGCGGAACACATACATATAAATTCTCATGTGATTTATTTGAATAAGAAGTATCTTTATTGCTTAAAATCAAAAGCAGAAAGTTCTCCAAACCTGAGCTTGAGAGCCCATGCACCCTAAGGAGTGGCAATTTACTATTTCTCCCAGGAAGGTTGGGTCTCCCTGCTAGCTCAGCTGGTAAAGAATCTGTAGGATTATAATCACATATATGGTCCATTTCATACTACTTGGGAATATTTAAGAACAGGAAAAAATAATCAATGGTGAGAGTGAAGCAGTTTACCTCAGATTGGGACTTGAAACTGTGCGTTGGGACTCAAANGTTCTCCAAACCTGAGCTTGAGAGCCCATGCACCCTAAGGAGTGGCAATTTACTATTTCTCCCAGGAAGGTTGGGCCTCCCTGCTAGCTCAGCTGGTAAAGAATCTGTAGGATTATAATCACATATATGGTCCATTTCATACTACTTGGGAATATTTAAGAACAGGAAAAAATAATCAATGGTGAGAGTGAAGCAGTTTACCTCAGATTGGGACTTGAAACTGTGCGTTGGGACTCAAACCCAGCTAAAACTCTGTTTGGGACTCTAACCCACGTGGCTGGGATTCAAACTCAGCTAAAACCCATGGTCTTCCAGCTGAGATCACAGACCTAGTTTAAGTTCAGGTTCTTTTTTTTCCAATTTTGATTTTTCTTTTTTTAAAAAAATTATTTATTCTAATTAGAAGCTATTTACTTTACAATATTGTAGTGGTTTTACCATACATTAACATGAATCAGCCATGAGTGTACATGTGTCACCCATCCTGAACCACCCTCCCACCTCCCTCCCTATCCCATCCCTCAGGGTCATCCCAGTGCTCCAGCCTTGAAAGTTTTGTCTCATGCATGGAACCTGGACTGGCGATCTGTTTCACATATGGCAATATTTATGTTTCACTGCTATTCTCTCAAATAATCCCACCCTTGCCTTCTCCCACAGAGTCCAAAAGTCTGTTCTTTACATCTCTGTCTCTTTTGCTGNAGAAATATTTGGCCTTTCAGGATGGATCTGCTAAGGAATATGAGGCTCTTATTAACAAAATGGCTTTGTATCAGCCTTCTCAGTGAAAATAACTACAGTGACAAAGGAGAAAGCTGAGATAATCTCAGCTATCAAACTAGTTTCAAGGAATTTTCCCCTCCCACAATTTTGTATATGACAGTGCAGTCAATTTAAATAAATGGGAGATTTTTTTTTTCCCCGAATATTTTCTAATCAAACAGATTTTTGCTTTTGAAGCTTTTCTCCCATTCCTGATACTTCCCACTAGAAGTTTGATACCCGTTTAGAAGACAGGCCTTTCTGGAATGCAACTTAGTAGGAAATCTTTAAGTGCTGAAGTAGCCCTTATTTCAAAACACAAGGCTAAGAGAATGAGTTGGTTTTGGTGAACAAATGTTTTATATCTGTGTACCAAAAAATTGAGTACAGCTCTAATTTTAAATCCCATTAAATAGGTTGTAATTAACTACAGGACCTCACTGATTGTTCGGGTAACAGATGAACATGCCACAATGAAGAATTTCCCCTTTTTATTTACAAACAAAAGAAGATTTTATGTGGGCAGAAATTAGAATGTTACTGAAATGCTGGTTTCCTAAGCTTAAATTCTTTCACATCAATATAGATCCCTGATTATGTAAAATCAACATCTTTACAATTTTTGTATGGTTTGGATACATAATACATAATATTTTGTACTCTCCCTTCAAGTATATTGGTTTCTTCTGGAAGAATTATGTACCTACAACATAATGAGGTAATTAACTAGAAAACAAAAGGTTTCACTTCTGTTTCAGACAAAACTGGGCTTCTAAAACACAGGCAACACATGCTTTCTTTGGGGGACCATCTGCCTTGTCCTCCGTGGTGATTTTGTTGTCAGAAATCTCATATCATTTTGTATATCAAAAAGACCTGAGAAAACATGAAAAGGACAATTGAGGTGAAATGCCCCATATGTTGTTATGTTGCTTTGGTAAATATTTTAGTAGATTTGCCACTGTGGTAAACTTCAATAAATCAGAATGTTTCTCCAGATGAAAATCACGTTTATTTTGATTCACAGATATGTTAAGGAAGAACTGCAAATAATTTGGTAGTCAGATACCTTAAAAATTGTATTCAAATGTTCCCAAATATATTTGATTACAAATGCATTTGAAAAATCCCTAACCAAAACAAAAAACCCCAGAATTTCAAATGTACTGCTCACACAGTGGTTCACAGAGTCACATTAAAACAAAGTCCACTATCTAAATTTATCTTCTCACTGCACACTCTCTCTCCATTTGAAGCCCTTTGTTATATAAGACCACAGAAAGCAAGAGGAATGAAATAAATTGTAAAGAACCCAAGAAAAATTTCCAAAGATTATAAGTTGACAGTTTGAAGGATGGATTTATCTTTGGAATGTTCCATTAGCCCTTTTCATGTTGACTAACATACCATAATTTTGGTATTGGTTGCTGTAATAGACTGAATAATAGTCCCCAAATAGGTCCATGACCTTATTCCTGACATCTGTGAATGTCTCCTTCTATGGCAAAAGAGATTTTACAAATGTGTTTAAAGTAAGGATCTTCAGATGGGGAGATTATCCTAGTGAGCTCAGTTGTAATCACAGGTGTTCTTTCAAGAGGGACACTGGAAGAGTCAGAACTAGTTAGAAGAAAATGCAGTGACAGAAGCAGAGGGACAGAGATTTGAAGATATTACAATGCTGGCTTTGACAATGCAGCCAGGAGGCCATGATTCAAAGGATGTAGGTGTCCTGTGGAATCCAGAAAGGCCATGGAAATGGGTCCAATCCTAGAGCCTCCAGAAGGAGAATTGGCCTGCCAGTTCATTTTAGGTTTCTGACCTCCTCCAGAAAACAGTAAGAGAATAAATTGTGTTAAGTCACTAAATTCGTGATAATTGTTACTTACAGCAGCAGTTAAAAAAAAAAAAAGTGAATGCAATGCCTTTAGTTAATAACTAAAAGATTTCATATAAAAATTAAGGTATATTTAATTTTATTTTTTTTTTAAAAACTAGAAATTCTGGCAAGAATTGAAGTGTCACGTCTTTCTTGTAGCAGGGGCTGGTTGTTCTGTTTAGATGGCATGTGTTCTCTAGTTTCCCAAGGGCTCCATGAGGCTCTTTTTCTTTTTTTTCTCTTAAACTTGGAAGCCATTAGACATTTGCATTTGTGACCTCTGAAAGGATATTAACATTTGCATATTACTTAATATTAATTTCACACTTCATTTTTAAGAATTGTATCTATTTACTGTTATTATTTTTAAAATGTTATTTATTAGTTTATTACTTGTACTGGATCTTCATTGCTGGGCAGGCTTTTTTCTAGTTGTGGCAAGTGAGGGCTACTCTTTGATTGTGGTGTGTGGGCTTCTCATTATGGTGACTTCTCTTGTTGCAGAGCATGGGCTCTTGGGTGCGCGGGCTTCAGTAGTTGTGGCAGACGAGGGCTCAATATTTGTGGCTCCTGGGCTCTAGAGCACAGGCTCAGTAGTTGTGGCCCACTGGCTTAGTTGCTTCGCAGCATGTGGGATCTTTCCAGACCAGGGATTGAACCCATGTCTCCTACACTGCAGCAGATTCTTTACCACTGAGCCACCATGGAAGCCCTTTACTATGGTTTTTAATAACATTCATGTAAAACTACTGATTCTGAGAAAGTTCATTCCCATGTGCTTTGACATCTCCCACCATCCACCTATTTTAGTCTGTCTTTTAAACTTTCAAGCTGTAGATTGGCCACTCTTGGTGGACCTCAGTGACGTTATTTGCGGTGTAGGCTGTGTATTGGATGCACTGGATTCTGGAGTACTAACATGCAGCCTCTGCTGTTCTTTTCCACTGCCAACCATCTCTTCTGCTCCTCTTGGGCATATTGGGCATTCTTGAGTATTAACCAGTAGTTTCTTATTCTGGATACTAAAAAGTTCTGTCCAGCCCAGCATTAAACTTTGCCCCAACCCCTGAACTTTGCTCTGCTTTAGGCTGCAGTGGTTATGTATGGACGTGAGAATTGGACTGTGAAGAAAGCTGAGTGCCGAAGAATTGATGCTTTTGAACTGTGATGCTGGAGAAGACTCTGGAGAGTCCCTTGGACTGTAAGGAGATCCAACCAGTCCGTTCTGAAGGAGGTCAGCCCTGGGATTTCTTTGGAAGGAATGATGCTAAAGCTGAAGCTCCAGTACTTTGGCCACCTCATGCGAAGAGATGACTCACTNGCTGGAGAAGACTCTGGAGAGTCCCTTGGACTGTAAGGAGATCCAACCAGTCCGTTCTGAAGGAGATCAGCCCTGGGATTTCTTTGGAAGGAATGATGCTAAAGCTGAAGCTCCAGTACTTTGGCCACCTCATGCGAAGAGTTGACTCATTGGAAAAGACTCTGATGCTGTTAGGGATTGGGGACAGGAGGAGAAGGGGACGACAGAGGATGAGATGGCTGGATGGCATCACTGACTCTATGGATGTGAGTCTGAGTGAACTTCGGGAGTTGGTGATGGACAGGGAGGCCTGGCGTGCTGAGATTCATGGGGTTGCAAAGAGTCGGACATGACTGAGCGACTGAACTGAACTGAACTGAAGGCTGCAACAGAGTAGTATTTCTGTGTGTATGAGAGAGAGAAGTACAGACAGGCTGACAGACCAACAGTGCTCCCTCAGGAACTTCTCAGGGAAAATCCATCTCCTAGTCTCTCCTGTCTTCTACAGCCGCGTTACGTGCATTCTTTGGCTCCTTTTCCCATCTTCAAAGCCAGCAGCACAGCGTTTTGCTTCCATCCTCACGTTGCTTTCTGTAGTTTGACCTCTGTCTGTCTCTCCCATAAGGACACTTGTGATGACATCGTTGGCCAGCCTGGATAATCAGGTTGTGTGTGTGTGTGCTAAACCGCTTCAATCACATCTGACTCTGTGTGACACTATGAACTGTAGCCCGTCAGGCTCTCCTGTCCATGGAATTCTCCAAGCAAGAATACTGAAGTGGATTTCCATTTCCTCCTCCAGGGGATCTTCCCACCTAGGGATTGAGCCCACATCTCTTAGGTATCCTGCAATGGCAGGTGGTTTCTTTACCACGAGTGCCACCTGGGAAGCCCAATAATCTAGGTTACTCCTCCCTGTCTCAAGATCTTTTACCTGATCACATCTGCAAAATCCCTTCTTTGCCATATATGGTACTATTCACAGGTGCCAGAAATTAGCACATGGACATCTTTGGGGACCGTTATTCAGCAAACTACATCAGACTAACAAATTCAAGCCAAAAAGGAATTTTACACTAATTGACCTCCCAATTGCTAAACTTCATGGTTTTCCTCCTACTAACATTGTCTGCTACATTTAAGATTGAGGACTTTCATTTCAAAAATTTCCTCCCACTGATTCAGATGCTTTTTCTCTATGATGGTTCTTCCTTACTAACTTTTCTTCTGCTAGATTTTATCATCTTTTACCATAGTTTTTTTACTTTGCGTTCATCCCACCCTTATTTATCTGCTCTTACAGTGCCCACTATCATAAATCCTGATGATTCCCAGATCTACATCACAAGCTCTAATCTCTTTTTCATCAGTATTTGCAATCATATTTGTGACATGTTTTCCTTTAACTCACTATTTCTGAAAGTGAACCAGTTCTCTTGTTCTCATAACCTTTCTGCCTTTCCATGTGAGTGCGTACTATGTCGCTTCAGTTGTGTCCAAGTCTTTGCGACCCCATGAACTGTAGTCTGTCAGCCTCCTCTATCCATGGAATTCTCCAGGCAAGAATACTGGAGTAGGTTGCCATGCCCTCCTCCAGGGGATCTTCTCAACCTAGGTATTGAACCCAGGTCTCCTGCATTGGCAGGTGCCACCTGGGAAGCCCCTGAACTAATGCAGTATCCCCTTAATTAGTAGTCATACAGTCTTTGCTCACATTCTCCATGTTACTGCTAATTTCTTGTTCTAAAACTCAGGAGTGATATCTTTCTCATATGTGAAAAGACTTAGCTATCCACTCACCTCCACCTCAAGATAATTTTAGAATTTTGCTTCTCACATACAATGTCATTTTTAATCTGTCCCTACTTTAACTCTTCATGTTCTTTTTTCATCATTTCTTTCCAACTCTCAGCCACATTCCATGAATATTTCTAGGAATATGTCTTGTATTTTTCCACTGGCTTTTTTTTCTTTTTAGTGAAAGTCACTCAGTCATGTCCGAGCAACCAATGTACTCTATAGGTGTCTACACCCCTATATGTACTGTATTGTGACCCCATGGACTATATAGTCCATGGAATTCTCCAGGCCAGAATACTGGAGTGGGTAACCTTTCCCTTCTCCAGAGGATCTTCCCAACCCAGCGGTCAAACCCAGGTCTCCTGCATTGTAAGAGAATTCTTTACCAGCTGAGCCACGTGGGAAGCCCAAGAATANTACTGTATTGTGACCCCATGGACTATATAGTCCATGGAATTCTCCAGGCCAGAATACTGGAGTGGGTAACCTTTCCCTTCTCCAGAGGATCTTCCCAACCCAGCGGTCAAACCCAGGTCTCCTGCATTGTAAGAGAATTCTTTACCAGCTGAGCCACATGGGAAGCCCAAGAATATTGGAATGGGTAGCCTATCCCTTCTCCAGTGGATCTTCCTAACCCAGGAATTGAGCCGAGGTCTCCTGCATTGCAGGCGGATTCTTTACCATCTGAGCTATGCGGGAAGCCCAAAAGTATAGGACACATGCGAAATGAAAATCGCTCAGTTGTGTCTGACTCTTTGCAACCGCATGGACTATACAGTCCATGGAATTCTTGGCCAGAATACTGGAGTGAGTAACCTTCCCCTTCTCCAGGAGATCTTCCCAACCCAGGAATCGAACCCAGGACTCCCTCATTGCAGATGGATTCTTTACCAACTAAACCACAAGGGAAGCCCAAGAATACTGAAATGGGTAACCTATCCCTTCCAAGGGATCTTCCCGACCCAGGAATCAAACTGGGGTCTTCTGCATTGCAGGCAGATTCTTTACCAACTGATCTATCAGAGAAGCAAAGGTTTCTTTCTAACCTTTGGCTAAATAACATTGTGCTTCAATAAAATTCCCCTTATTCTCATGACACAACTTAACTGTCACTTCCTCTGAAATTCTTTTTCTATTTTCCCATAACACTTTTTATGTCTCTGTCATAGTTAACAGTACTGTTTTTATACATCTCTCTCTACTAAGAGTGTGTTGTTGGCCAAGTTTCTGGAAGGCACAGATACAGCTTCATTCATTTTGCTATCCTTTGTGCCAATCTAAGGCTTGCCTCCCCAAAATCAGTGTTTAAGACTATGGAGCAAGTATCTGAGTTTTAGTATTAGCTTGTACTATTTTTGTCTCAGTTTCTTCATTTATAAAATCTGGTGGTCTTGAATATAATAGTATGTACCTGAAATAATCTTTTTGAAACATTTCCAGTAGTGTCTGCCACATAGAAAGAGCTGCTGTTAAGCTGCTTCAGTCATGTCTGACTCTGTGTGACCCCATAGATGGCAGCCCACTAGGCTCCTCTGTCCCTTGGATTCTCCAGGCAAGAATACTGGAGTGGGTTACCATTTCCTTCTCCAATGCATGAAACTGAAAAGTGAAAGTGAAGTCGCAGTCATGCCTGACTCTTAGCAACCCCATGGACTGCAGTCTACCAGGCTCCTCTGTCCATGGGATTTTCCAGGCAAGAATACTGGAGTGGGTTGCCATTGCCTTCTCTGATAAAAAGAGCTACCATGTGTTAAATAAAAATAAATGTTTCCTGAATTACATGTGATTATTATTACATGTGCAAACTAATATTTTTAAAAATTAAGAAAAAGGACATTCAGTAGCATCCAAAAATGGGATCATTAAAGCATGCATGAGAAAGGATACAATTATTCAGAAAAAGTAAATTAGTGCAAGGTGTTTTTGTCTTAAGAAGAATAGAAATATGAGGGCATTTCTCATTTTGTTCCCCTGATGCTGATTCTGAGCACATGGTTACCTCCAAAAAATAAAAAAAAAATAAAATAAAATACTTCTTTGGTTGAATTAAGTCCATGGGACCACAAAGCAAAATGAGAAATTATCCTTTTAATTAGCTTCAATAAGTTTCAATTAAATTATTTTATGAGAATTAATAATAGTTGAAGAATTTTCTAGGTCTTCCTTTTAAAAGAAACATTTAAGTCTCTTTAAAAATCAAAACCATTATCATGAAAATTCCTTGACCAGAAAAGAGAATTCTCTAGATAACTGCAATTTAAAAAAAAAAAAAAAAAGAATTAAGAAGTCTAATATTGTCATGATGTTTCTAAATTACTAGGATCATCATATAATTTGCCCAGCAGTAGTTCTTTGAGGAAGCCCCTTTAGAGCCAGAATTTAAGCAGGAAATTGAATCTGCAAAAAGAATCAATGAAGCATTGTGTCTTGCAGTACTTACAGATGGGTGGATAAAAGCTTAAGGATAAGGAATCATTGAATTTGTGGACATAAGAGGGAGTAGAGGAGGCTCAAGAATGAGAATCAAGAAGGGGTTCTTGTCTAGCTAATTCTGCACTTGATGTGTGGCCCAAGGCTTGTTACCTGAACCTCTTCAGATCTGAGCTGCTTTGTCTGAAGTTGAACTAAATAATTTATAACATCTCTTTCAGCTCTAACCATCTTTGTTTTTATGTACAATGAATAGTATGTATTACTATAGTATTTTAGTGGTATTCTAAGTAGTTCCAAAAATATAACAGATGATATTTTGAAACTTGTTAATGAATCTCTCTTCTCTTTTCACATAAATGCTTGCCCTTTTGGGTCTGAAGCATCCATTTCCTTCGTGGAGTATTAGGATTTGTATGAACATAGTATTTCACTTTTGACATTCAAAATGAGATTTTTCAGCAAGGAACATACCAGCCAGTCATGCTATTATTTTAAGAGGATTTACTAAATTCTATCAGCCACGATTTATCATGATAAAGGCTAAACCTGTAGCTTTGACCATATCTAGTTCTCTCAGAATACAGAAAACAGGCCCCTCCAGACTATCATACCTTACTCTGGGGCCTTCTATTCTATGATACAGTGGAGATGTGATATTGAAGTATGAGGTAAAATTCAATCCTTTAGGCAACAAGGGAGTGTAAAGCTCATGGCCTAGTCATCTGTTCTCTCTCAGCTTCACCAGGAACTGGCCATTCTTACTGCTGATTTAACCTATGTCAACCGTCAACTGACCAGAAATGCCCCTGAGGGTGCCGATTCTTTGACCAGATAGACTGTCCCATGGTGCTTGGCTAGAGGGTCACTTTTGCAGCTTTTTGATGCTACTTCTTCTGGCAGTCTCCCTGCCCAGCTAGATTCAGCTTACTCATAGAGCATGCAGGACTGTTTAGGCCCTTCCTGTCAAGAGCTAAGGAGTATTTATTCACATTCTTGTTCTCTCACTGCCCAGTGATGCTACTCCCTCTTCCATCTGATAAACCTATCCATCTGGCCCATCCACCCACAAGGTAGACACTCTCCAACTTCCAACAGAAAGTAAAGGAAAAGACCCTTTGCTCTCAATTTACCTCTGCAATCTTCACCCCTCGTATTTCATGTCTGAAAAGGTAGGTCAGCACTGAAGCATCTAACCACTTGCTTCCCTTTTCTCCTGCACTCAATGTTTAAAGTACCATTGTCCCTCACCTCTACTTTACGAGACAGGATTTTCTTTTCTCTTTATTCTAAGGAGAATTTTATCTCAGTAATATCCTCCTCCTTCCTGATTCTAGTTTCATAGGTTAACTTTAATAGTGCACATGGTATAGTAGGAAAAACAATCTTGCTAATAGGAGAATATAGAATTATTCTTAGATTATTATATGCATTACACAAACTATATGCTTTACACAAACCTGAAGCCTTGACTTCAGGTTTCCATAAAATGTTAGTACATGTTATAAAATATGTTTCATACACAGTTAAAAATAGAGGAATGAAGTAATCATAGTATATCTGGACTTATAAAACATATCTCCCAATATATTGTACTTCTGCTTTAAAAAGTCAGAACATGTGGACTAGCTGTTTGAACATTCCAATTAGACACAGCTTTTTAAATATCTAAAATCCAGAAAATACTGATTGTTTTCTAAATTTGAAGAGAGTGTAAAGAGATCAATCACAGGTCTTCTTTCATGTGTGTTCATCAAATCTGTGTATAGCACAGAAATACTAATAATGATACTTATCACTTTTTTGGCCCTTACTATGGACCAAGGCTTCCCTGTTAGCTCAGACAGTAAAGAATCTGCCTATAATGCAGAAGACCCAGATTCAATCTCTGGTCAGGAAGATCCCCTGGAGAAGGAAATGCCTACCCACTCCAGTATTCTTGCCTGGAGAATTCCATGGACCGAGGTGGGCTAAGTCCATGGGGTTACAAGTAGCTGGACATGACTGAGAGACTAATACTTTCACCATGGGCCAAACAACATGTATCTCTTTATTTTATTGACTAGCTAGCTCTTAGAGGACACAAAAAATTCAAAAATAGCTTTAAAGATTAGAAAAACAAGTAGAAACTTATGTTAGCAGTGATAAATTCAGCCAAGAAGTAAGATACACACCAATGTGGTAAATAATAGTAATGTCCAAAAAAATGAAGCATTTATTCCAAAAATATTTGTAATTTGGTAGGAAACTGAGAATTACATAACAGCAATGAATTTTAGAAAATTAAAATGCTAGGGAGTGGTTCTTCTGAACCGCCTGCTCCATATTTTCTCTATCTGCTAGTTCTCTTACCAGTTCTTCTTTTTTTAAGGTTTTATTTATTATTATTTTTGCCTGCGTTGGGTCTTTGTTGCTGTGTGTGAACTTTCTGTAGTTGTGGCAAGGGAGGCTACTGTCTAGTTGTGGTGTGTCAACTTCTGGTCATTTCGGCTTCTCTTGTGAAGCATTAGCTCCAGGCACACGGGCTTCAGTAATTGTGGCGCATAAGCTTGACTGCCCCACAGCATGTGGGATCTTCCAAAACCAGGGATCAAACTGATGCCCCCTGCATTGCAAGGTGGATTCTTTATCACTAAACAACTAGAGAAGCCCTCTTATTGATTCTTCTGAGAGGAAGGAGGGAGCTGCTAATCCAATGGCCTTGAGCATATTGCTAGTGGTATCTTGGAGAGCCAGGGCCCTCTTGCTGGACCATGAGAACAGTCTCTTAATAGATTGTGCTTATTTTCACTCTCATTTTCTTTCTCTAAGTGCTCTGAATTGAATGTTTGGTTGCCTCAGAAAGTCATATGTTGAAGCCCAAATCCCCAGTGTGATCTTATTAGGAGGCAGGGCCTTAATTAATCTAACTCATGAGGGTGGAGCCCTTGTGAGTAGAATTAGTGCCTTGTAGGAAGAGAAGAAAGATGGAGAAGCTCTATACAGTCAACAAAAACAAGACCAGGACCTGACTATGGCTCAGATCACGAACTCCTTATTGCCAAATTCAGACTTAAATTGAAGAAAGTAGGGAAAACCGCTAGACCATTCAGGTATGACCTAAATCAAATCACTTAATATTATACAGTGGAAGTGAGAAATAGATTTAAGGGCCTAGATCTGATCGATAGAGTGCCTGATGAACTATGGAATGAGGTTTGTGACATTGTACAGGAGACAGGGATCAAGACCATCTCCATGGGAAAAGAAATGCAGAAAAGCAAAATGGCTGTCTGGTGAGGCCTTACAAATAGCTATGGAAAGAAAAGAAGTGAAAAGCCAAGGAGAAAAGGAAAGATATAAGCATCTGAATGCAGAGTTCCAAAGAATAGCAAGAAGACATAAGAAAGCCTTCCTCAGTGATCAATGCAAAGAAATAGAGGAAAAGAACAGAATGGGAAAGACTAGAGATCTCTTCAAGAAAATTAGAGATACCAAGGGAACATTTCATGCAAAGATGGGCTCGATAAAGGACAGAAATGGTATGGACCTAAAGAAGCAGAAGATATTAAGAAGAGGTGGCCAAAATACACAGAAGAAGTGTACAAAAAAGATCTTCAAGACCAAGATAATTACGATGGTGTGATCACTCATCTAGAGCCAGACATCCTGGAATGTGAAGTCAAGTGGGCCTTAGAAAGCA
>SJYA01000699.1:1321367-1390924 GCA_006410615.1 Neotragus moschatus | reverse complement strand
ATGCTTTTGAATTGTGATGTTGGAGAAGACTCTTGAGAGTCCCTTGGACTGCAAGGAGATCCAACCAGTCCATTCTGAAGGAAATCAGCCCTGGGATTTCTTTGGAAGGAATGATAGTAAAGCTGAAACTCCATTACTTTGACCACCTCATGCGGAGAGTTGACTCATTGGAAGACTTTGATGCTGGGAGACATTAGGTGCAGGAGGAGAAGGGGATGACAGAGGATGAATTGGCTGGATGGCATCCCTGACTCAATGGATGTGAATCTGGGTAAACTCCGGGAGTTGGTGATGGACAGGGAGGTCTGGCGTGCTTCCATTCACGGGGTCACAAAGAGTCGGACACGACTGAGTGACTGAACTGAACTTATAATTTCTCCTTTAGAAAATTAATTTTTGTGTACACTTTCAGTTGATCTTATTTGTTCCTAAGATAATTATTAATTTTTGGATGACTCAAATGAAAAAAGTTGTCTTTTAAAGGTGAAATTTAAAATCATCTAAAAGTAAAAATACACAAACATGTATGAAATACACATACATGCACACAGTTCTAGTGTTGAAGTCTTTTAGGACACTTCCTAATTCTTAATAAGTTTTCACATCTTGAATAGTATTTTCATATTCTATTTTGTTCTCCACTATTAGAATTTGATACATGAGCCTCTTAAATATTGCTTTCAACTTTTTAAGAACCTTTGGTTCCTACAGACTTGAGTTACCTTATTATACAATTTATTGAAAGCTAATAATTATTAGGACATGTGGTAGGCGGTTATCACAAGTAACATCACCCTACTGGCTCTATGTACAAGCTACAGTAGGGCAAATGGTACAATTAGAGGCACATTCTTTGGTGCATAACAATAGAAGCCTAGTGACACTGCAAGATTAAGAAAAGGCTAAAACATCTTTAAAACTACTCATTACCACCAGTCAAAATGTGCATATTTGACCTTTATGGTAATCAGAAGACTCTCTGCTTATGCAGTAGGCAGCTAAATAATCGTCACTTCGACACACAGTTTTCCTTGGAGTGACCTAAGGTTAACATGGTTGATCCTGAAGCTGACACAGACATTGAATCAACTCATCAGCGGCACAGTGAAAGGCCACCATCTTCATCACCTAGGTTACAGTGACAGGATAAAAAGAGTGTTTCAGATTTTTCTCGGCAAGAGACAGTAGGACTTAAATGTTGACTGCTCTGTACATTTCAAAGGTTACGAAATTACTTGGAAACCTCTCCCTGAGGTGCAGATTCACTCTGTGGTATGATAATCATGCAAGTTGCATCAAAAATAATTGCTTAGTTTATTATCTTGTTGTCTTATTAAAGCCTCCTGCTAAATTCAGAAATCTTTTACTCTTGATGTCTCTTCTTCCCTATAGGTCTACTATTAACCTCACTCATTTTAATTTGAATATATTAACAGTTGCAATGGAGACTCTCAAAGCTAAATTATCTCCAAATAAAATAAAATGTACACAATGACTAGTGCTAACTCTTAATCATATGGAGTAAATGAAAATCTCCCTTCATTTTCCCTCCCTTAAAGCTTACACCTCCCTTAAAGCTTACACCTCCCTTAAATCTTACACCTGATGATCTGTAGCAGAAATGGTTGTAATTCTTGAAAAATGGACACTTAACTCCAATGAAACTAATTTTTGTGTTGGGAAGCTTAACATTCTCCAGTTTTCATAGTAAAGCATCATATGAAGTAACTATAAGGTAATTATGTCATAGATGTTATTTCCCTGGTGGTTTTGGAGGCAGATAATGTTCCTTGTAGAAACAGAATAATTTAATAGTCCTCAAAATTGCAGGGGGAGAAAAACTTTTTTAAAAGGTAGCCCAAATAAGATTTTTTAAGGCATAAAGCACACAGTTCCCCCATATTTGTGGCTTGGTTGGCACTTTAAAGTAGTCATTCATAATTCCCCCTAATGTATACAGTATTAATCTGTGTGTACCTAGAAAAGCTGGCTACTTCCTGTACTTCAAAGTCATTGCCTTTGCTATGAGACCTAGAAAGTGCTTCAGGATTCATTATGACATGTGGAATATATAAGCAATAAGGCATGACAGGGAGTGTGGTTATCATAAGATAATCACACCCCTGGGTCATTACAAAGTAAGAGGTGCAGTGGCGCACCCCCCATTCCCCCTGGGGTGTGATTACAGCATGATCAACACACTTCCTGCCATTACCTTATTGCTTTTATAAAAAATCTTTGTTGGGAAATAAAACTGGTTTCTTTCTTTCTATTCTTCCTGCTTAAAGAAGACAAAGTTGGCAGTTTACAACATTAATAATGTTTTCAGCAGTGTCACATAGGTTATATGTATTCTGCTGTCCCTATAAAACATACAACTGCCAAAGCCAATAACAGTTCATCACTTTAAGACAGAACCACACGTGGGTTGTGTGTTCAAATGATTCAAGTGTAAGAAAAATGTGTGCCATGATCAGAAAAAGTCTAATCTCTAGGAGCAACTGTTGGAAGAAGTAATTTGTTTTAAAAGTTATTTTTTCCAAAATTATAGACTCAGAAAAGGTTCACAGACATGATTAAGCAAAATGCAACCTAACATAGTTGACAGACCAAGCACTGGGCAGTAAGGTATTCATAATTGCTGATTTTCCCCCATTTAGTCCCCCACCCAAATTCAGATGACAACTCAATTTGGGGTGCTAGATTAGATGCCAAATCCCGTGGCTGTCATTCAAGTTGTAGCCTAAGGGCCCTATTGTGATCTTGCAAATGTACAGATTCTTGTCATATATATCTTCCATTACTTAACACTGATCCCTTTTGCTTTATCTAAATTCTGCCACCAAAAGACAGACAGACATCTCAAGTAATAATCTTCATCTGTAATCCAAGTAGTAGTTGCATTATGGCATTATATTCTTTGCATACATTTGAAACACTTCATAAAACTCCTGTATGAAAGATAGTAAGTCGATATTATTTATTATTCCGATCTTATAGAAGAGTAAGCTAAGATACAGAAAAGCTAAATTATGTGACTGATTCACTTAGCCCCAAAGATCCTAATTCCAGGGATAAACACATTTAAGAAGAAAAATGAGAGCTTTTACAGAAAATGATCATGGGCAAATCGTTTAACCTCCTTTAGCTTCAGTTTCCTCCTCTGTGTGAAATAAAAGTGTTAAAGTAGCTCATCTGCATAATATATCCCAAACCTGCCATTTTGAGAATCTCTCTTTTTGTAGAATAGTATCGAAGATCATGAAACAGTTAATATCAGTTAGCTCCTTCCTCAGAGACTGAATCTCCAGATAGTAAGTAGTTTGATAAACAAAAGGTATATATTGTTACTGAGAGAAAGAAATAGATGAGAGCGTAAATCACTGAAAATAAGAGAAACCTGACATCTGTTATGACTCTCTTCATTGTTGATTTATCTGATTGGACAGATAGAGTGATAACTGTTTTCATTTTTACCATTCTGTGATTAGAAAAGATCTACTGGGGGAAAAAAATGATCTGATTTAGGACAGATATCTATAGTAACTACAGTCCCAATGTGGAAACTCGGATAAATTCCTGGATAATCTGTAGGAGAGCACAAATGCGGCTCTACAGTTTGAGTAAGTTGGAAGAAACACTTTACTTCTAGATATTAATTGTAATATCTCTACTGATTTTGAAAGGAACTCATGCCTAAATATAAGATATTCAACATCACTTGGTCAGTTCTATTTTTGCAAAGAAAATTTATATCTGTTTTTTGTCAGATTTGAAGGCAAAGATGCCCTCCTTATCAAGATCACTTCTCATTATTCTCAAGAAGGAAAAATTATTTTAGGGACACATCAGAGAAGGGAAATAGGGAGTCATCTTATATTGGTCATTTGTTATTCTGAATGAATTAATGGAGGTTGTTAGATTAGTCATCACTATTTGTAATCTATTTACTAGGCAAGTGTTCTGTCCACTGTGGGTGTCTTAGCATAGACAATGTACATTTGTGGGCAGTGTTCCATTTTATTTCAAGGAATTAATAAAATTTCACAGGGGCCTGCTACTTCTTCCCTGAGCCTACAGTAACAGAACACATATATTCCCTTTTAGATTACAGCTTCTTTCTTGGATCATAAAATATCTCCCCATTATAATTTTTTCAGAGAAACCCAAACCTTCTAGAATACAATTTCTACCTATAGCTAAGTGGTTCTGGGTTTGGATCTTTCCATCCATCCTATCCATTGCCAGGGCTTCCATGTCAAAGGGGTGCTTTTTTGTTCGTGATGGTTGATTTGGTTTTTTTAATCATAATTTGGCACAGCACAGTTCTATGTATTCCTAAATTCTCACACCAAACGAACTGCCTTTGCTACCATATTTGGAAGCATCTCCAATTTTACAAACATCTCTACTGTTATACTTCTGAGTTGGATATCCTCTACCTCTCCCCGAGGAAAGAGAGAAATGAAGAAGGGACCCAAAATCTAGCACAATCACTTTTCCTCCCCTGAGGAGACACAACCCTTTCTCCCTCTCTAAATCTGCTTCCTAGCAGGGTGGGGGCGTATTGGCTTTACCTGTTCTGAGGCAACACGCTTACTCTACAAAAACAATATTAGGGTATCTTGCATTGCAGTGGATATTTCTACTCTAAAATGAGAAATTCTCTGATATTCCTCTAAGATCAGAAATTGAGACACATTGAGCCTTTTAGTCTCAGCTATAAACTATGTCTACTTACCCACCACTTAATTTTTTGAAGTAGAAGGTAACTTTGGAGTAAGAGAAAAGATCTCCATAGGCTTCATGTTCCATACATCATCCTGATAGGAAATGAGGCCTTTGTAGTATCAGCCCATGCGAACTGCAAGAATCTTTGGTGTTGGCTGATTGATCACTGAGTCCAAAGGCTGCAATGGGCCAGCAGCCCACTAAAAAGCTACTACCCTATATAATCATAACAACTTTAGATGTAGAAACACAGAGACTCAACAAGATAATAAAGTGCCAGAGCCCCTCACCCATATTACAGACTTTTGTCATTTTGCATACTGAGAGTCCCTTGAACAAAATAGGTTCAAGTGGGCCTGCCCCAACTGCATTGGAGCATGGAAAATGCCTAGACCTTTCAGAACCATTGACCTGGATCTGAACAATCTAGAATTCCAATGGACTGCACTAGTTAGAATGTAAACTTACCAGAATCAGGTAAAAAATGCAATTTTAACATGGAATTTTTTAAAATAATGGTAACAGTAGAAGCTAATTTGAATGCAGAGAATGAACGAGTATTATTTGTGGAAGTATATATTGTTTTATCACTTTGAGAAAGAAATGTTCATTGTGTATTGAATGTCTTTGGAAAAGTTTATACCTCTGAGCATTTAATTACACCTCCTGTAGTAGTGATTTGAAATCATAAATAATGATAATGTTTTGACTCACAAAGATGATAATAAAAGTACTTATATTTAAAATCATTTGATAATGCCATGAGTTAATGACCCAATGATAGTATATTTGTATAAAATACACTGTGATTCTAGAAGATAATTATTAAAACTTTTACTATATTAGTTATTAAATGAGAAAGCGGAGTATAAAGTTATTTATGAAGTATGTTACAGCTATATATTAAATATATATAATACTCCAAATTTTAGCAGTAGTTATCTTTAATATAACTATTAATAATAATATGGATATTAAGGGCAATACCTTTTTTTTTTTTTTTTCTGCTTTCTGCAATGCCTGATATATATTTAAAACGTTAAAATTTGTTTTTAATGAGTAAAGATCCATAACAAGATGGGTGATTTTAATAGTTTTATTAATATAGAACACTAAATAGACTGTATGTTTTAATTACTCAAGCAAGTATAATATTCTGCAAATCTATATTAAGGTTTGCCTCATTTTGTGTTGATTCATACTAATAAAATGCCTCTGGATTCCATAGCTGACTGTGTGATTCTGTAATTTTCCCCAGAGATAATAACAACCATACCTAAAATTTTTATAGACAGAACCACATGAACTTTGATATTAATCCCAATTAGGATATACTCTGTACTGACTCATGAAGTATGAGTCATAAAGTACATATATCACATATATACATGTTTTCATGTGAAAATGTGCTGTTAAAATAGGAGTCTAACCCACTCCAGTACTCTTGCCTGGAAAATTCCATGGACAGAAGAGCCCGGTAGGCTACAATCCTTGGAGTCACAAAGAGTGGGACAGGACTGAGCAACTTGACTTTCACTTTCACTTTCAATGAAAGTTCAGTGAAGGAAGTAGTCATTGTAATGATAATATAAATTGGATTAATCTTTTGGGAAAAAAGTTGGATGGTTATATAACAGTAACTATTAGAACATACTTCTGGACTTTTGCTTCCAGCCTTGAGAAGGGAACAGAATTCTAATTTGTCTTCTTACCATAAAAAAACTAGAACACTGGAAATATATGTGAAACAACCATTTCAGATAATAAGCATGCAGTGCTGGACTAAGATCTCTGGAAAAGTGTATCAATGAGACAAGCTCTGTGATCATTCTAGCTTTCTGCCTAGAGGCAATTTTCAAATTCCATTGCAGGGGAGAGAAAATCAAAGTCCAGTGGTTCCTCTGAATTGAGAAGACAGAGACTGGATTTCAAGAAGGATAAGGCAGCTAGAAATGGTGGCATCAAGTATCATATTGAACAGAGGTACAGAGAGAAAGTTATAAGAATAGGAAGAAAAATTCCTTTTGAGTCTCTGTCTTAAATAGATCTGTACCTTCATTGGGAGAAATGAAAGGGACAAGCGAAAGAACAAAATCTATGGAAAGAACCATTTCTGGGGATCTGGAAGCCAGAAAGTTGCTAGAGATTATGTCAAAGAATCATTCAGGTTTCAGTCAGCAGAGTGAATAAAGAACATAAACCAACTTTAGAGAAATGTTACTGTAGAACTGTCTTCAGAGGGCTTCAGAACAAGCTCAGAGAGAATCAAACTAATCTCAAGCATGTTAATGTCCAGCCAGAAAAATGACCTTATCATTTAAAGAAATACAGTAAAATCTAATACCCTTCGACATATAACTTACAATGCACAGCACATAATTAAAAACTGCTTCACATGCAAAAAAGCAGGAAAATATTGCCCAAATTTGGAGTAAACTCAGTCATTAGAAACAAACCTAGAAAAGAATAAGAGGACCATGTTAAAGAGATGTTGAAAGATTTATGATAAACATGCTCAATATGCCCAAGAATTAAACAAGAACATAATGAGGGAAATGTGAAGCATAAGAAAGAAACAAATGGGTATTATATCAATGAAAAAATGAAATATCTGAAATGAAAAATTTGTTGGAGGCTTTTAAGAGCAGAATACACCTCGCAGAAATAATGACTTCTGAACTTGAAACTATACAAGAAAAACTGAAACCAAAAACAGAATATAGACTGAAAAAAAAAATGTGTAAAAGATTAGTGACACCAGAGATTAATACTAGTGGGTCTAACGTGTACTGGGAGTCCTACTAAGGGGAAGAGATAGAGAATAAATATTTGAGGATTAATGGTTGAAAATTTTCCAAATTTGGAAGCTCAGTGAACCCCAAGCAGAATTAGGGACAAAAAAATTACATCAAGGGTCATTATAATCAAAGTGCTTTTAAAATATAGTGAAAAGAAATCAAAATTAGCCCATTGGAAGACACGTATATACAGCAGAACCCTGATAAGAATTATATCAGACTTCTTGGAAAAAATTACTACTATACATAGAGCAATGGTATAACATATTTAAATGAGAAGTTTAAAAATATTTCAAAAGTAAAATATTCAAAGTTCAAAAGTAAAAGCAAAATGAAGACTTTTTCAGACAAGGAAAGGCAAGAACAACTTCAACACCATCACTTCTGTACTACAAAAAATGTTAAAGAAATTTTTTTCAAACAGGAAAAATATTATACCAGATGGAAGTTAGTATTTGGATTTACACAAAAGAATGAAGAGCACCAGACATAGTAAGAATATAGATAAATATAAAAGAGGTGACATTGTACAGCAAATCTCTGCTGCTGCTGCTAAGTCGCTTCAGTCGTGTCTGACTCTGTGTGACTTCATGGACGGCAGCCCACCAGGCTCCCCCATCCCTGGGATTCTCCAGTCAAGAACACTGGAGTGGATTGCCATTTCCTTCTCCAGTGCATGAAAGTGAAAATGAAAGGGAAGTCGCTCGGTCATGTCTGACTCTTAGCGACCCCATGGACTATAGCCCACCAGGCTCCTCCGTCCATGGGATTTTCCAGGAAAGAGTACTGGAGTAGGGGGCCATTGCCTTCTCCACATCTCTAGAACTGCTTATTATTACTTTTGCATAATTGAGAATTTATACATGTTGATTAGCACCTCTCCATTTCCCCTTCCACTCAACCCCTGGCAACCACCACTCTCTCTGATCCCAAATTACTATTTCATTCAGTTCAGTCACTCAGGCATGTCTGACTCTCTGCGACCCCCCTGAACCACAGCAAGCCAGGCCTCCCTGTCCATCACCAACTGCCAGAGTCTATCCAAACCCATGTCCATTGAGTCAGTGATGCCATCCAACCATCTCATCCTCTGTCATCCCCTTCTCCTCCTGCCCTCTATCTTTCTCAGCATCAGGGTCTTTTCGAATGAGTCAGCTCTTCGCATCAGGTGGCCAAAGTATTGGAGTTTCAGCTTCAACATCAGTCCGTCCAGTGAACACCCAGGACTGATCTCCTTTAGTATGGACTGGTTGGATCTCCTTGCTCTCCAAGAGACTCTCAAGAGTCTTCTTAAACACCACAGTTCAAAAGCATCAGTTCTTTGCCACTCAGCTTTCTTTATAGTCCAACTCTCACATCCATGCATGACTACTGGAAAAACCACAGCCTTGACTTGATGGACTTTTGTGGATAAGGTAATGTCTCTGCTTTTTAATATGCTGTCTAGATTTACCATAACTTTCCTTCCAAGGGGTAAGCATCTTTTAATTTCATGGCTGCAATCACTATCTGTGTGATTTTAGAGCCCCCAAAATAAAGTCAGCCACTGTTTCCCCATCTATTTGCCATGAAGTGATGAGACCGGATGCCATGATCTTAGTTTTCTGAATGTTGAGCTTTAAGCCAACTTTTTCACTCTCCTCTTTCACTTTCATCAAGAAGCTTTTTAGTTCCTCTTCACTTTCTGCCATAAGGGTGGTGTCATTTGCATATCTGAGGTTATTGATATTTCTCCCAGCAATCTTGATTCCAGCTTGTACTTCTTCCAGCCCAGTGTTTCTCATGATGTACTCTGCATATAAGTTAAATAAGCAGGGTGACAATATACAGCCCTGACGTACTCCTTTTCCTATTTGGAACCAGTCTGTTGTTCCATGTCCAGTTCTAACTCTTGCTTCCTGACCTGCATATAGGTTTCTCAAGAGGCAGGTCAGGTGGTCTGGTATTCCTATTTCCTTCAGAATTTTCCACAGTTTATTGTGATCCCCACAGTCAATGGCTTTGGCATAGTCAATGAAGCAGAAATAGATGTTTTTCTGAAACTCTCTTCCTCTTTCAATGATCCAGCAGATGTTGGCAATTTGATCTCTGGTTCCTCTGCCTTTTCTAAAACCAGCTTGAACATCTGGAAGTTCATGGTTCACGTATTACTAGTTAAGAAATCTAATATAAGTGGAATCATGCAGTATTTGTTCTTTATGACTGGCTAATTTTTAAAGTTTTTTAATTTAGTGTTTTTACCCACATATGTATCTATTCTTTTAACATTCTTTTCCCATTTAGGGAAAAGGTTATTACAGAATACTGAGCAGAGTTCCCTGTGCTATAGAATATATCCTTGTTGGTTATCTACTTTATTTAGTTTTTAAGATTTATTGGAGTATAGTTGCTTTATAATGTATTATTCTCTACTGTACAGAAAAGGGAATCAACTATATGTATATACATATCATCTCCTTTTTGGGATTCCTTCCAATTTAAGTCACCACAGAGCAATGAATAGAGTCTCCTGGGCTATACAGTAAGTTCTCATTAGTTATCTATTTTAAACATAATATTAGTAATAATAGTATATATATGTGTCAATCCCTATCTCCCAATTCATCCCATTTCCCCCTTGCCTCCTTGATATTCACACATTTGTTCTTTATCTCTGTGTCTCTATTTCTGTTTTATAAATAAGCTCTTCAGCAGAGGCCACAGGACTGGAAAATGTCAGTTTTCATTCCAATCCCAAAGAAAGGTAATGCCAAAGAATGCTCAANTTCATGTTGATGAATGGCAATACCATACAATATTGTAAAGTAATTAACCTCCAAAAAAATAAATTAACTAAAATATAACTTTAAAAAAATTTAAAAATGAAAAAAAAAAAAAATCCACCTGCCAATGGAGGAGATGCTGATTCAATCTCTGGGTGACAAGGAAATGGCAACCCACTCCAGTATTCTTGCCTAGGAAATCCCCATGGACAGATAAGTCTGATGAGCTACAGTCCATAGAGTCAAAAAGAATTAGACGCAACTGAGCACATATGCTTAATGCTATTACCATACTGTTGTAATCACTGTATCTTTGTAATTTATTTTGAAATCAGAAAGTATGATGCCTCCGGCTTTGTTCTTTTTCAAAAGCATTTTGACATTTGGGGTCCTATGCAGTTCCATGTTAAATTTAGCATTGTTTGTTCTACTTCTGTAAAAAAAAAAAAAAAAAATCAATGGGCTTTTGATAGGAATCACTGAATTTGTAGATCACTTTGGCTAGTATGGACATTTCAATAGTATTAAGTCTCCTATTTCATGAACATAGACTATCTTTCCATTTGTTTCCATCTTCTTTCATCAACATTTTGCATTTTGTAGTTTTCAGTGTGCAAATAGTTTATCTCCTTAGTTGCTTTATTTATAAATATTTTCTGTTTTATAAATTTGTTTTCCTAATTTCCTTTTCAGGTAGTTTATTATTAATATATATACAGAATTGACTTTTATATGTTCCTTTTTACCTTGAAACTTTAATGAATTCATTTCTTAGTTCCAACAGATTTTTGTGAAGTCCTTGGAGTTTTCTGTTTGTAAGATCATGTGATCTGCAATCAGTAACAATTTTATTTCTTCTTTCCCAGTATGGATACCTGTATTTCTTTTTCTTTTTTTCTTTTTATGCCTATTAGGTCTGGCTAGGATTTCCAGTAATATGTTGAATAGAAGCAGCAAGAGTGACCATTCTCACCTTGTTCTTGATCTGAAAGGAAAAGCTTTCAGTTTTTAGTCATTGACTATGATAGTTGTGGACATTTACAAATGGTATTCTTTATGCTGAGTATCTGTCTTCTATTCCTAGTTTGTCGAGAGTTTTTACCATGGAAAGGTGGTTGATTTTTTCAAATATTGCATTTATTGAGATGGTCATGTGGTTTCTTTATCCTTCATTCTGATGTATTACATTGATTTTCATATGTTGAGCCATATTTGCATCCCAGATAAATACCTCTTGGCTATACAGTATATTTTAAAGAGTTGTTGAAATTGGATTGTCAGCATTTTGTTGAGAATTTATGTGTGTATATTCATCAAGATATTGGCCTGTAATTTTCCATTCTTGTGTTGTCTTTGTCTGAGTTTTGCTGACCTCATTGAAAAAGCTAAGTATTTCTACCTCTTTTGATTTTTGGACACATTTAAGAAAAATTGACATTAATTCTCCCTTAAATATTTGGCAAAATTCACAAGTGAGTCTATCAGGTCCTGGGATTTTGGTGTGTTTGGAGTATTTTATAAATGGATAATTTTTTTAATTTTTTTTAACCATATATAGGACTGTTTCAGCTTTTTATTTCTTCAGGATTCAGTCTTAGTAGGCTGTATGTGTCTAGGAACTTATCAACATTTTTTAGACCATCCACAAGTGACAGTGGATAACAATTATGAATATATATACACCCAACTAAAAATATAAAACATGGATAGAACTAAAGCGAGAAAATAGGTATACCTTGTTTTATTGTACTTCATGTGACTACACTTCATAGATATTTCATTTTTAAAAAATTTATGGTTTTTGGCCTCAGGCAAGTCTGTCAAACAAGTTTGCCATTTCCCCCAAATTTATTCACTTTGTGCCTTTTAGTCACATTTTGGTAATTCTTCCAGTGTTTCATACTTTTTTTATTATTGTTATACAGATGACCCTTGAACAACATGGATTTGAAAAGCACAGGTCCACTCACATGGATTTTATTTTTTTCAATAGTAAATATTATAGTACCAAACAATTTGCAGTTGGTTGAATCCAAAGACACAAAACTAGGGATAAAATGGAGCCACATATATGGACGTTTGCTAGTGATAATGTGTCTCTTTTGTTTGTCAGAGTGTTTCTAATTTTGGTATCTGATAGATTTAATGTAAGAAAATGCTTACATTATATTGTGTGAATTTAGATCAACTTATAAATATATCTATGTCTAATACCCAAAAAGTCATTGTAAAAGATGATTTTAAGCTTTTATGTTCAAAATTCTTTAGTTTCTAATTCTATAAGACCCAATATAAGTGTAAAAGAAAATAATTGACCATGGAATGATATATCAGTATTAGAGGATTTTGAAGTAATCACTATTATTGCAATAAGAACCCTAAAGTTATGATTAGGGTTAATGCTAATTAATGATATAATATTAAAATAGTTTTAGCTCCAATATAAAATTCTACAGTATTTTGCCAGTCTAGTTGAACTCTATATATCCCCATGCTTGTGGATAAAAAGTAGACTTCTCACTAAATAATTTACCATCTGAAATTCTATTTCTGAATTCTGTGCAAGACAATCCTGAAAGAGAATAATACAGCAACAGTGTACAATAGAACTGTTATATGTGTAGTATAAAATCATAGAAGTCATCACTCTGATGCTTTCTAGTGAAAGACATATGCTAATAAGCTTAGTATTGAAGTCACATGCAATCCTGCCATGACTTCTTCAATACAAACTGATTAAAACAAACACTGTCAACATATCAATTAATGCATAATTAACATATTTTCTGTCTTCTACTTTTTATTCCTGAAAAAAATACAATATTTATGCATTTGGTGTTTTGTATCATTTAGACATCTTTATGCGTCCCAGTGGTGAAGAACCTGCCTGCCAATGCAGGAGATGTGGGTTTGATGCCTGGGTGCAGAAGATCCCCTGGAGAAGGAAATGGCAGCTCACTCTGGTATTCTTGCCTGAGAAATCCCTTGGACAGAGGAGCCTGGTGGACTACAGTTCATGGGGTTGCAAAGAGCAGGACACGACTGAGCAACTAAACAAGAACAGCAGACATTTATGAAAAGCATGAACCACTCATTACCTTGGGATCCCTGAAATGTCTTTCACCATTCTCTATATTAAATGAAATATATAAAACATAGATATATTATATATATATTTATATGTATGTTATATATGAAGGAACCAAGTCTTCCTTGGTAAATGATTGAACTCATTTGCTTGCAGTTTTCTTCCTTTTCATATTTCAGTGGTCTGAAAGAGTACCCATAAACATATGGCACTTTACAAAAGGAGAAAAATGATAGACCAAAAACTGAAGAAAATACTATGGTAAAGTGTGCCCAGACAAGTAGTACCTGAAATTTAAAGCTAGAAATTAATATCTGCCATGATCTGACAAGATGAGAAGATTGACAGCATGTATCTGGGGGAGATTCGTGTGAATGAACCTCCCACAGTAAGCAGAGTGAAGAATTTTGATTGACAAAATATTAGCAGAATATTTTACAGAAGACAACCTCAGTAGAGGAGGCTCTTAATAATTGGGTAAAGACTTACATGACCCATCCTTTGCATGTATTTCAGTTCTTTCCCTATCCACCCTGAAGCTTGGGCGGGCCATATGCTGTCCACTGCAGCAGGGATGGGAGCTAAGTATCATACCAACCACATAGTTTTGTCCTCCTGAAGGCTGATCTAGCGCACCTGGAATCCCCAAACAAGAAAGAACAACACTAAATAAATCCTTGGTAGAACAGATTCATACCATTCTTGGGCATAAGGAGGACAGTTTGGCCAGCCTGAGGCTGGTTGAATTGAGCCTCTTCTTTCAGATGGTGGTAGCAGGCATTTTGTCTTAGTGTTTTACATGCATATACATATTCCCTGATTGCAGTGCATCCACCAGTACAATTCATGACTCCAGCTCTCTGTCAGCCTCAGTATCATTTTCCCCTTCTCTATGTACCTACAGGTCTGGGGATAGTAATATCTTCTGATTGCAACCTGTCCTTTGGTGTTTCACTGTTGGTTCCCTTTACTCTTGATGAAGCTTTGTAAATCATCCCTTTATTCAACTCTGTTTGGGTAGTCTTTTGAGTATGCTTTTATTTCTCAACCAGGAGCTGATCTGTAATGCTTGAGGTTATGAATGCACTTGTTTAGGGAGAGGATGTACCATAAAATGGTATAGGAAATGAGCTAAGAAAAAATCCAGAAAACAGGAAAAAGATAACATTCACACCTAGATGGAGAAAAGTCAAATGGGTAGAAAGAAAAAACAAGATAGAACAAAATATAACAATCAGGACATTGATGTAGTCAAGATACAGAATGATTTCATCACAACAAAGATATTTCATGTTGCCCTTTTGTAAATACAAACACTTCTATCCCATCCCTACACCTTCCTTAACTCGTTGTTGTTTACTCTATCAGTCATGTCCAACTGTTTTGCAACCCCTATGACTGTTGTCCACCAAGCTCCTCTGTCCATGGGATCTCTCCATGCAAGGACACTGGAGTGTGTTGCCATATTTTCCTCCAGGGAATTGTCCCAACTCAGGGATCAAGCCCAAATACTTTATATTGGCAGACTGGTTCTTTATGGCTGAGCCACGAAGGAAGCCTTAACTCCTGGTAACTGTTTTTTCTCTATTTTTAGAAATTTGTCATTTCAAATTAATATAAGTGGAGTAAGATAGAATATATAACCTTTATATAAATATAAGCCTTTCAAATTGGCTCTTATTGCTCATATAATTCTTTCAAGATTTATCTAAGTTGTTGTATACATAAATAGCTTGTTCCTTTTGTTGCTGAGTAATACTCCATGGTATGAATGTACTGTAGTTTGTTGTTTTTTTTTTAAGCAAAATTCAAAATAGTAGAAGAATTAATCAGTCTTCACAATCACTAGCCAGATACAAATAAAATGTTATTACAATTGCAAACCATGATGGAAACATGATTAACCTCAGTTCAGTTTAGTTACTCAGTTGTGTCTGACTCTTTGGGACCCCATGGACTGTAGCACACCAGGCTTCCCTGTCCATCACTAATTCCTGGAGCTTACTCAAACTCATGTCCATCGAGTCATTGATACCATCCAACCATCTCATGCTTTGTTGTCCCATTCTCCTCCTGCCTTCAATCTTTCTAGCATCAGGGTCTTTTCCAATGAGTCAATCCTTTGCCTCAGGTAGCCAAAGCATTGGAGTTTCAGCTTCAGCATCAGTCCTTCCAATGAATATTCAGGACTTATTTCCTTTAGGATGGACTGGTTGTATCTCCTTGCAGTCCAAGGGAATCTCAAGAGTCTTCTCCAATACACAGTTCAAAGGCATCAATTCTTCAGCACTCAGCTTTCTTTATAGTCCAACTCTCACATCCATACATGGCTATAGGAAAAATGATAGCTTTGACTAGACAGGCCTTTGTGGGCAAAGCAATGTCTCTGCTTTTTAATATGCTGTCTAGGTTGGTCATAACTTTCCTTCCAAAGAACAAGCATCTTTTAATTTGATGACTCCAGTCACCATCTGCAGTGATTTTGGAGCCCCCCAAAATTAAATCTCTCAGCATTTCTATCATTTCCCCATCTGTGATTAACCTAACAGTATAAAATAATTACATACAATTCAGGGGGTTAAGTAGAATGGTGTGGTAAAGGATAGTGCATACATGCACATGTTTTTATCTGCCCAGCCAGTCTATGTCTTTGGTTGGTGTATTTAATCTATTTACATTTAAGATAATCATCAATATGTATGATCCTGTTAACACTTTCTTAATTGTTTCAGGGTTTATTTTATGTAGGTCTTTTCCTTCTCTTGTGTTTGTTACTTAGATAAATTGCTTTGGCATTTCTTGTAAAGCTGATTTGGTGGTGCTGAATTCTCTTAACTTTTGCATGCCTGTAAAGCTTTTGACTTCTCCATTAAATGTGAATGAGAGTCTTGCTGGGTAGAATATTCTTAGTAGGGTCTTCTCATTCATCATTTTAAATATATCATGCTATTCCCTTCAGACTTGTAGAATTTCTGTTGAGAAATCAGCTTATAACCTTATAGGAATTCCCCTGTTATATTATTTGTCATTTTTCCCTTGTTGCTTTTAACATTTTGTCTTTATTTTTAATTTTTTGTCAGTCTGATTGCTACATGTCTTGGTGTATTCGTCCTTGTGTTTATCCTGCCTGGGACTCTGTGTGCTTCCTGGACTTGGTTAACTATTTCCTTTCCCATTTTAGGGAGATTTCCAGCTTGCATTTAATCTCTTCGAGTATTTTTCTGAGGTCCTTTCTCTCTCTCTTCTCCTTCTGGGACCCCTATAATGCGAATGTTGGTTTATTTAATGTTATCCCAGAGGTCTCTTATGCTGTCTTCATTTTTTGTTTGTTTTCATTCTTTTTTCTATATCCTGTTCTGTGGCAGTATTTCCAACATTCTGTCCCCCAGCTCATTTATCAGTTCTTTTGCCTCAGTTATTCTGCTATTGATTCCTTCTAATGTATTATTCATCTCTATTTGCTCTTTAGTGCTTCAGCAAACATTTCTTGTACCTTCTCCATTGTCTTCCAGAGATCCTGGATCATCTTCATTATCATTATTCTGAATTCTTTTTCTGGAAGCTTGCCTATTTCCACTTCATTTAGTTTTTCTGGAGTTTTATCTTTTCCCTTCATCTGGGACATTGTGCATTTTCATCCTGAATAACTTTCTATATGGTGGTTTTTGTTCTAGCCACAGTGGGATTGTGATTCTTCTTGCTTCTTCTGTCTGCCCTCTGATGGAGGAGACTAGGAGGCTTATGCAAGCTTCCTGATGGTGGGAACTGGCAGTGGGAAAAATTGGGTCTTGCTCTGGTGGGGAAGGCTGTGCTCAATAAGGCTAATCCAACTGTCAGCTAATGGGTAGGGTTGTGCTCCCTCTCTGTTAATTGTTTAGCCTGAGGTGACTTGACCCTGGGGTCTGTGGGCTCTATGGTAGGATTAGTGATGACCTTCAAAAAGATTTATGCCAAGGGGCCCTTTCCAGGACTCCTGCTGCCAGTCCCCCTGTACCCATGGCAAGCTACTGCTGACACACACCTCCACAGGAGACCCTCCAATGCTAGCCAGTAGGTTTGGTTCAGTTTCCTATGGGGTCATTTTCCCTGGGTCTCAGTGCAGCAACATTTTGTTTGTGTCCTCCAAGTGTGGAGTCTGTTTCCCCCAGTTCTGTAGAAGTGCTGTAATCAAATTTCAATGGCTTTCAAAATCAGATTGCCTGGGGATTCCTAGTCCCTTTGTTGGATCACCAGATTGGAAAGCCTGATGTGGGGCTCAGAATCTTCACAACAGTGGGAGAAGTTCTTTGCTATTATTGTTCAGCTTCTGGGTTGCCCACCTGACAGGTATGGATTTGATTTTATCACGATTGCACCCCTCATACCATCTCAGTGCAGTGGCTTTTCTTTGGACATGGATATCTTTTTTTTTTTTTTTTCATGGCTTTCAGTGTCCTCCTGATGATGGTCATTCAACAGCCAGTTGAAATTTTGGTGCTCTCACAGGAGACAAGTGCACATCCTTCTACACCACCATCTTGAACCGGAAGCCAGTTTTTTGTTTTTTAACTATTGACCCTTGAAGAATATCTGGGTTGATTTTAGTTTGGGGCTGTTACAAATAAACATTTTATAAATAGAGTTTTGTATAGACATAAGTGTTTATTTTTCTGGGATTTATGCCTAGCAGAGTATTTTATGGGACTAGGTGATTTGGTTGTAGCATTCTTAATTCTTTAAAAAGCTACCAAACTGTTTTCATAGTGGCTGTGTCATTGTGTATTCCAACAGATACTGCATGAACGGTTAAGCCTCTAGAAATTTCTTGTAGAGAAAAGTGTTTTGTGTTATTATTGTTTTGCATTTTATCCATTCTGATAACAATGTAATAATACCTCATTGTGGTTTTAACTTGAATTTCTTTAGTGGTACTCTTGCCTGGAAAATCCATGGACGGAGGAGCCTGGTAGGCTGCAGTCCATGAGGTTGCTAAGAGTCAGACACAACTGAGCAACTTCCCTTTCACTTTTCACTTTCATGCATTGGAGAAGGAAATGGCATCCCACTCCAGTATTCTTGCCTGGAGAATCCCAGGGACGGGGGAGCCTGGTGGGCTGCCATTTATGGGGTCGCACAGAGTCGGACACAACTGAAGCGACTTAGCAGCAGCAGCAGCGTGGTGAATGATGTTGAATATCTTCTCAGGTACTTATTTCCAATCTACATACTTGCTTCATGAAGTGTCCATCAGAGCTTTTACTTTAATTACTTGGCTAGTTTGTTTCTTTTTACCGTTTAGAGTATTCTTTATATATTCTACTTATTAGCCTTAATTGGATAAATGGTTTACAAATATTTTCTCTTGGTCCATAGCTTTTTTTTTTAATCCTCTTAAAAGGGTCTTTCACCTAGCAAAGGCTTTAAATGTTAATGAAATCTAATTTATCAGTTTTTCCTTTTATGGACTGTGTTTTTGTTGTCAAGTCTAGGAAGTCTTTGCCCAGCCCTACATGTTAAAGATTTTCTCCCATTTTCTACAAGTTTTATAATCTTGTATTTTACAATTGTATGTAATATACTTTCAGTTAATTTTTACAAAAGTTATGACATTTAGGTCAAGGTTCATTTTGTTTTGCCTAGGAAGCCCAGTTGTCCCATCACCATTTGTTAAAATACTGTCTTTCTTATACAGAATTTCTTTTGTACTTTTGTCCAAAAATCAGTTGGCTAAATATGTGTGGGTCTATTTTTGATATTTATATTCTGTCCCACAGATCTGTGTATTTATCCCTCCATCAATGCCACATAGCATTGATTATTGTAGATATGTCTTAAACTGGGTAAATAGATTCCTCCCAAACTCCTCTTCGTATTTTACGTATTCTATTTCCTTTGTTTCTCCATGTAAATGTTGGAATAACTTTTTTATTTAGCTACAAAAAATCTTGCTTGGATGTTGATAAGAATAATGTTAAATATGTACATTGGTTTGGGGAGATTTGGCATTTTAGCCATGTTTAAAAACCTACACTGTATATGACACTGGAATATCCTGTGAGACTGCAAAATCATTTATAATGTAACTTTATTTTTATCATAAAATAAACTCATATCAAGGCAATGACACAGTCAAATAGAAACCCAGAAAGCAAGGTTAAGATTTCACTAGCAACATACCAGAATATTTCAAGAGTTCAGGGTAAGTTCTGAACACTTGACACAGAAAATTAAGAGTTCTCTGAAGTTCAGCTCACTCCTCTTGGGTTTCACTGCTTTCTCTTCTTTCCATGCACATTCTAGATGATTCTCTGTTTGGTGGCACTTGTATTTTTCATTCCCTGAAAATTTCTGCTCCTAGGCTCTACTTGGCTGGCTCTTCCTGCAATCAGTCCTCAGTTCAAATGGCACTTCTTCAGTGAGGTTCTCCCTGATAAGTCAATGTAAGTAGTCCTACCAGTCACCATACACGAATCTGTTTTATTTCTGTTACAGAAGTTGTCACAATCTCTGAAGAGTGGTAGTATGGTAGTATGTCTGCCATTCCTCCAAATTACTCATGGCTCTTTGAAAGCAGGAACTGTGTTGGTTTTGTTCACTACTGTATCCTCTTTGCCTCATGCAGGGCCCGACACACAGTAGGTATATTGCTCTTCATTGAATAATGGAAAGAGTAACGTTTGTTTATGCAGAGAAGCCAGAAGGCAAATTGAAGAGACTGTCACTAAAGCAAAAGCTGAAAAGCAAGAAAAATGCTTTGAGCTTCAGCAATCGAAGCAGTAACAGGAGGAAAAGTGGCTCAACTGGTAAAGAATCCACCAACAATGCAAGAGACCTGGGTTCGGTCCCTGGGTTGGGAAGATCCCCTGGAGAAGGGAAAGGCTACCCACTCCAGTATTCTGGCCTGGAGAAGTCCATGAACTGTACAGTCCATGAGGTCGCAAAGAGTGAGACCTGACTGAGCTACTGTCACTTGCACAGGAGGAAAAGAGAACTTGTAATGAGAGCTTTATGCTTTATGATTATGGAGGGCTTTGACTTTTGAATGAAGTGATTTTAATTTTGCCTGGAGAAAACTGGCATGTTTTTAACAAAGTTGACATAATAATACCCTCTTTTGAGAAAATTAAGAGAGGATTATATCAAATAAGGATTGGAGAGCTCAAGTAGAGCAGCATACCAGTTGGGATTAAAAACTAAGAATACTACCATGAGATGAGAAGACCCTCAACGTGGTTGAGTCAGTCATCACAGAAAGAAGACTTAGTTTAGGGAAAACTTGAAGATTTCTTCAGTTGGGCCTGCTTAACAGTCTCATCATTTAAAACCATAGAACTGACAAATTCAGGAGATAATGTGCAAACTCTTCAGTGTCATCTTTCTTTCATTTTTGTTTGCGAACCTGTTCCTTCTGTTTTGAGATATTTTTACAGGTAAAATCATTTTATTTGACTGTTTATTTGACTGTTCCTTCCTGCTTACTTCTATACAAAGTTATTTTTATTATTTTTAGTAAAACTGTTTTCCCTCTTTAGAACTGGGAAGATTATTTGTTAAAAGAATCTAGAAAAGGCAATTTATTTGAAATAGAATTGTGTATTTGAAATGTGAATTACATTTATTTGTAAGCACTCCACTGTGTCACATTGAGAATGTTTTGTACATTTAGTCCTTACTCTGTTTTAGTGCATCATTTCATTTCAAATAGGGAATAATGCTCGCTGGGACCCTTGATCTTCTTTCTTGGGAGGTTTTGTGGTTCATTGTTCATTTTGTTCAATTCACGTTCCCACAGTTGTCTATGGCGGTCTAACAAAGTGGGGTCAGCCTAGGATAGCAACAAAGGAAATGTCTTGTGAAGAACTGATCCTAGCTCATCTGTGTTATTCACGCCCCAAACAAAAATTCCAAAACCATCTACTGCCATCAGGATTTCTAGGCCAGAGTCTTTTTGCTCAGAATAATTGCCTTGATTTTCAAGGACTGTTCTGTGTTCTTTTCAGTCAATTCTTAAACCTGGCAGAATACTGAGCTTTGATTCTGACTACCAAGAAGCAATTGCTGTAGAAAAACCAAATAGTCCTGACATTTCTGCTTACCAGGTTTCACTTACAGTTCATTTCAGTGTGTGACAATTAGAAGAAACAAGGAGGGGCTTTGTTTTTTTGGGTTTTTTTTCAGACTTATTTCAAGGAACACTACACACAGCCTTGCCTGCACAATTGTTTGGTTAAAGAAAATGTTTCTGCTCATATTACAGCTGGATTGTAATGGAAAATTGCTCTGGGTGCCAAACCCACCAAGAATGTTAATATTACCGAAGAAGACCTCTAGACTTGACTACTGTGCATTTTTTTGTTACGTCCAATATTTCAGCCACAAGTTATACAATATAACAGACTTCTGGAAGTAGAGCTGAAGAAGTCAAGATCAATTTATCCTCATTCTATGTTGATAGGCAGCAAAATGCTTCCTGAAATGTAAGGTAAATAGTTTCACATGGGAATGAGACAAGGAAAACCTTTTAGAATTTGGCTCACTGGCCTCATATTCACACCTTTGCACTGAGGTTTACTCTGTAGAGTGTTTGTGATGGTTATTACCATTGACTTGGAAGGTTAAAAAGACCAAAAGAGACACTGTCGCTTCTAGGGCTGTTTTGACATCTCTTACTAGAGTTTCTTAAAAGGTGGCATTAGAGATATTATTACTTGTACATATTATTGTTAAATTACAGTATACCTCTCATTCTATTTCACATTAGAGAAAATTGAAAAATTCTAACAGACAAGGAAATTATTATGTAAGGACTTGCATGGTATAAACTAATCCAAGAAATGAATGATTCATCTTCAGTATGCATGAAAGACACTGTATTATTAGTCTAATACATAAATAACAGAAATGAATTATATCTATATGTGGCTTTATCAAGATAGATCAGCCTCTGGGATCATATTTATGAATTCATGGACATAATGTAATTATAAAATATTCATTATGGTTTCATTGTACAAAAGTGTAGAAATTACCTCAGTAGTCAAAGTTTAAGGGAAAAGCCCCCATTCAGTAAAAGGATTTGGGCTTCTCCTTTTAGAGGGATTTACAGTACTCATCAGTGGTATAGTTCACATTAGCATCCAGTGACATTGCTTTGTCTGTATATATTTCTAGCTGTCAACAGAATGTCCTGAGGCAATTGCATCCTGATTCTATAGCTATCTTCTATTCTTTTATAATACACAAGGGTCTAATTTTCCATCAGCAAAGCATGAAATCATGTAAGAATGCCATATAACCAGCGTTTGCAAACAAGGAGCACTTTTTCTACACATAAAAATGCTTCATAAAATAACAGATAAATTAAATCTTCTTGTACAAGTAAAGAGCTTAGAAATCAAGACCTTTTACACAAAATTAGAATTTTCTGTACAGAGCTGGCAGTGTCATGTAATTCAACTGAATTTGTTCACCACCTTACATGTTAATATGTGTGACCATATAATTTTTCTTTGATTTACAGTGGAACTGTTTTATATCAGGAACGTTTTATGGTTACAGATAACAGGCATGTTAACTTCATTAAGATCAGTATTTAGCAATTATCAAATTAACAAAGTGATGACTGGAGGATATGACTTGTATCCAACTATATTAGCTTTAACACTCATTCAATGCTGTGCAGGAAAAAGACAGAAACCAAGTGTTCCTCTTTATTTATTCATATTTTGGGTACAGTGGGACAGGCAGTCAAAGTAAACATGAATCCTCAAAAATGACATTATAAAATATACCAAATGATGCATTCAAAATTTTTCTTCCCTCTCTGGAACATATCTAAGTTTGACAAACTGTTTGAAATTATCAATTCAATGATGCCCTTAAAAGGGTTAGCTTTGGCATATATTTAAAATACATTCAAGACATATGTCTCTTCTGCTGCAAAAACTACAGAAAGCTCAGTTTAACATCAGTGATATGACTGAAACTGCTTAAATTATCATTCTCTATATGCATTTCATATTTCCACAACTTCGGGGTATTTTTAAACACTTTCTACATAATGTACAATTTACTTAGCATGTGGCACTCATGTGTCTAGTTGTAAAATAACTTGTTGTAATTTAAGCAAACATGTTTTAAATAAAAGGTAGCTAAGACTTCTAATCTCTGATGTATTGAGTGCAGTGAAAGCTTCCATAAAAATGGATTTCCCAGGCTGCCAAAGACCATAGAGGCTCCCATTTAGAAATATATTAATCTCTGATTTTCCCTTGTGCATTTCAAGAAATCTAACTGACCAATGTCACCAATCATGCTATGCCATTGACATATTCTACTGAAAACAGAGGGTAGAAAAGAAAATTACATCCTTTTTTCCTATAAAATCCTTTTTGTTTACTCCCATTTTTCAGACATGGGCAGTTAATATAACAACAAAGCTCTAGTTGCTTTAAAAAAAAATAAATTTAATGATTTATAATTGACATAAAATATGCTGCATATACTTAAAGGGTACACTTTGATAAGTTTTGGCCTATTTGTAGTTTGGTGAAACCATTATTACAATCAGGGTGATTAACATGCTTATCACTCCTTAAAGCTTCCATGTGCCCCTTATAGCTTCTGTCCTTCACCCCTCCCTGAGCATTCCCTCTTCTCAGGATTCTAAGTAGCAAAGTGTTCCAAAGCATGCCTCTTAGATGGCAAAAATAAAATGCTGTGCATAAACATGTCAGTACATGTTAGCTCATAATTTTTCAAGCTTTATATAAATTATATACTGTATATCCTTTTCTGTTTGGCTTCTTCTACTTTGCATAACAATTTGAGCCTTATTCATGATGTAGCATATATTGCCAATGTATTTGTTATTGCTGCGTAGTGTTCCATTTTCTGGGTGTACCACATTACTCATTCTCCTGTTGTCAGACATTTGATTTGTTTCCAGTTTGGGACAGCTAAATCAAGCTCCCATGTGCATTCATGTATATGCCTTTATTTAGACATATGCTTTCATTTTTCTTTTGAAAACTGCCTAAACATAGAATAGCTGGATCATATAGCACATACATGTTCAACTGTTTAAGAAATTGCAGAGCTAGTTCCCAAAGTGGTTGAAATATTTCACATTCTCCACAGAAGTATATGAAAGATTCAGTTCCTCTGCATTTTCACCATTACTCAGCATGATCAGATTTTTAATTTTAGGTCTTCTAAGAGATTGTATAGTAGTATCCCAGTGTAGTTTTAATTTGCATTTCCTTATGATTATGTTGAACATTTTCCATCTGCTTGCTTGCTTTTGGTATATCTTCTTTGATGAAATGTCTGTCCCAATTTTTTGCCCATTTTTTAAAATGAAGTTGTTTGTTTCCTTACCGAGTTTGAAGTTTTTTATATATCCTGGAGACAAGTATTTTTATCAGAGATCTGACTTTTAAGTATTTTTGCCCAGTATGTGGTAATAGACAACTTTAGCCCCCAAAAAAGTCACTGTTGTGACTCAGGAATGCTTTTGAAACTTAGTCCTTTACTGGAGAATAAACTCAGCTTTCTACTCAAGGGACACTATAATTGAGCCAACAGACACTTCCTGCCACCTACATATTCTGTAAAGAGACCTGAAATGGCAGATAATTATTTCTTCATCTTTAATTTTATCAGTTGGTCAGTAGATGGAATAGGTCACAAGATTACTTCTTTTATTTTCCCAAGTTCTATATGCCTTTCTGTTGAAAGTTACCAAGTAATCATAACTGCCTGTTTCTACGTCCATATCCCTATGAGACGTATGTTGCTTGAGGAGAATGCCACGCATTTTTAAAACCCCAAATTTCCATGATCTAACACTACTTGGCACTAGCATATACTCAACAAGTATGTAGTAAAATAATTAAAGGATCCTCTTACTATACTGACAGTGCATATGGCAAAAATCAGCTGACCCTTTCAACTTACAGTTTCTTCCCCCAAGCAATAGTTATGTGGCATCAGTTGCACCAAGGAGTAGCTCATGAGAAAGTAGTTCTGAAGTCTAAAAGTATCTGTTTACATGATCCTCACCAAATAAAGAAAATCCATGTCCAACTTTGAAATTATTACTGAACCAGAATATGAAGTGCTACAGGTTCTTCTGTATTCTGAATACCATAATTGGACTGGTCTAGAGGAAAAGAAATAATTAGATTTTCCCCTGTGGAGAAAAGAAAATCTCTGAAGATTGTGAAAATCATGTTCTATAATGTCTAGGAACTCTGGGTACCATCTTCTCCTACAGCCAGGTTTACCCCAAGCCATTGCTTTAAAACTTTTCTTTCTCTGTCTCTCTCTTTTTTTTTTTTCCCCTATAGAGTTTGTCAGACCAAATGGGCACCAAAAAAATCAACAAATTCCCAGTGGCCTATTCTCTTGACTGAGGCAGAATGGGATAAATTAACTGCTGTGGGCCTTCCTAAAACTGTAGTGTCCCTCCTGTGGGCTGCTATCCCCTTGGAGTTAGAGGAGTTGTGAGATGATTCCAGGGGATCNATTTGTTTCCAGTTTGGGACAGCTAAATCAAGCTCCCATGTGCATTCATGTATATGCCTTTATTTAGACATATGCTTTCATTTTTCTTTTGAAAACTGCCTAAACATAGAATAGCTGGATCATATAGCACATACATGTTCAACTGTTTAAGAAATTGCAGAGCTAGTTCCCAAAGTGGTTGAAATATTTCACATTCTCCACAGAAGTATATGAAAGATTCAGTTCCTCTGCATTTTCACCATTACTCAGCATGATCAGATTTTTAATTTTAGGTCTTCTAAGAGATTGTATAGTAGTATCCCAGTGTAGTTTTAATTTGCATTTCCTTATGATTATGTTGAACATTTTCCATCTGCTTGCTTGCTTTTGGTATATCTTCTTTGATGAAATGTCTGTCCCAATTTTTTGCCCATTTTTTAAAATGAAGTTGTTTGTTTCCTTACCGAGTTTGAAGTTTTTTATATATCCTGGAGACAAGTATTTTTATCAGAGATCTGACTTTTAAGTATTTTTGCCCAGTATGTGGTAATAGACAACTTTAGCCCCCGAAAAAGTCACTGTTGTGACTCAGGAATGCTTTTGAAACTTAGTCCTTTACTGGAGAATAAACTCAGCTTTCTACTCAAGGGACACTATAATTGAGCCAACAGACACTTCCTGCCACCTACATATTCTGTAAAGAGACCTGAAATGGCAGATAATTATTTCTTCATCTTTAATTTTATCAGTTGGTCAGTAGATGGAATAGGTCACAAGATTACTTCTTTTATTTTCCCAAGTTCTATATGCCTTTCTGTTGAAAGTTTCCAAGTAATCACGACTGCCTGTTTCTACGTCCATATCCCTATGAGACGTATGTTGCTTGAGGAGAATACCATGCATTTTTAAAACCCCAAATTTCCATGATCTAACACTACTTGGCACTAGCATATACTCAACAAGTATGTAGTAAAATAATTAAAGGATCCTCTTACTATACTGACAGTGCATATGGCAAAAATCAGCTGACCCTTTCAACTTACAGTTTCTTCCCCCAAGCAATAGTTATGTGGCATCAGTTGCACCAAGGAGTAGCTCATGAGAAAGTAGTTCTGAAGTCTAAAAGTATCTGTTTACATGATCCTCACCAAATAAAGAAAATCCATGTCCAACTTTGAAATTATTACTGAACCAGAATATGAAGTGCTACAGGTTCTTCTGTATTCTGAATACCATAATTGGACTGGTCTAGAGGAAAAGAAATAATTAGATTTTCCCCTGTGGAGAAAAGAAAATCTCTGAAGATTGTGAAAATCATGTTCTATAATGTCTAGGAACTCTGGGTACCATCTTCTCCTACAGCCAGGTTTACCCCAAGCCATTGCTTTAAAACTTTTCTTTCTCTGTCTCTCTCTTTTTTTCTTTTTTTCCCCTATAGAGTTTGTCAGACCAAATGGGCACCAAAAAAATCAACAAATTCCCAGTGGCCTATTCTCTTGACTGAGGCAGAATGGGATAAATTAACTGCTGTGGGCCTTCCTAAAACTGTAGTGTCCCTCCTGTGGGCTGCTATCCCCTTGGAGTTAGAGGAGTTGTGAGATGATTCCAGGGGATCCCTTTAGCCAAAGGTCTTCTAAGCATGAACCACAGATAGCATAATAAAGTCATTGTGTGTATGTATGTGTATACATATGTATGACACTTGACATACGTGTGACACAGTTGACCCTTGCACAATGCATGAGTTATCACTCCTGCTGCTGCTGCTAAGTCGCTTCAGTCATGTCCGACTCTGCATGACCCCATAGACGGCAGCCACCAGGCTCCCCCATCCCTGGGATTCTCCAGGCAAGAACACTGGAGTGGGTTGCTATTTCCTTCTCCAATGCATGAAAGTGAAAAGTAAAAGTCAAGTCGCTCAGTCATGTCCAACTCTTCACGACCCCATGGACTGCAGCCAACCAGGCTCCTCTGCCCATGGGATTTTCCAGGCAAGAGTACTGGAGTGGGATGCCATTGCCTTCTCCTATGACTCCTAGAGCATGCAAAAATCTACCCACCTTTATGTTTTTCCCTATAAGAATAGTCCTTATCCTGAAAATGGTTGATGATTATATATGGACACATTTGAGAGCTCATTTTTCAGTCCTTATTACATACAAACTTGTTTCTCAAAAGTTTAGATAATGGCAAATAAATAGCAGTGTAGTAAAGGCACCTTTGGTTGGAAAATACACATACACACACACACACACACACACTCACACACACACAGAGCATTGTTAACTTGAGTCCTGGCTAATTTAGTGTAAACACTATGAAATACAGAAAATTTTATCACCGGGAAAAGAATATGACATTTAATGGAGTAGATTAGGGAAAAGGGTTTTGGCATTTTAAAGAGCTAATAATTGATTCATCAACTGATGAAATAATTAAAAGGTGCATCGGTCAAAAATGTTAATTTAGAAAATATTATAAGCTTCAGATCCAAAAATAAAATCTGGCATGTTTGCAGTAAAGCTTTCTCACCATTTATTACTGCTATACTTTTCTACCATGTGGAGAAAAGTGTCAAGGAGAAAATATACTCAGGAATGATTGTAAAACCATGGATTTAAAAGTTGTCAAGAAGTTTAAGTTATTCTAAAAAGGGCAGGACATTTTAATGAGTAAGAAAAAGCTTAAACCTTTGATAATATCCAAGAAAATTTTCTTCAGGAATTTTGAGACAATCCCATCAAGAAGTTAGAGGAAGAAAATAAATAATAAACCTAGAGAATAAAAGTAAAAGCCTAAAGAAGTGTGGAAACCATGCAAATATTGTGAAAAGAATCAAAACTTCCCTGGCAGTCTGGCGGTTAAGACTTCACTTTCCAATGCAAGGGGTCCAGATTGATCCCTGGTTAGGGAACTAAGATCTCACATGCCTTGTGGCCAAAAAACTGAAACATAAAACAGAAGCAATATTGTAAAAAATTCAGGAAGACTTTAAAAATGGTCCAAAGCAAAAAATAAAAATAAAAGCCAAGTACTGGCTTCCAAATTTAGGTGTCTCACATATGCCGAACCCAATTTCAAAAGTATATACTCAGAAGATGTTTATAGTATATAAAGGCAACATCTCAGCAGAGTAAGTTGTATAAATTTCACTATCTCACTAGGAGTTTCATGGAATTCTATTAGTTAAGCCAAAGTAAATAATTTTCCAAAGCAGATTAATCATGTGAAAATGTTCCTTCATCTTAGATAACAGTAGAAATGGGATGAGAGAGGATTGAAAGAGATGTAATGAAACAAGGAAAAAAGCAAAAACGTGAATTCATATTTTAAAGGGCTTAAAATAAATGAGTCTAACTTTTGGTCTCTGTGTAATAACACTGTCACGAATACCAAACTTTTTTCGTCCTGTTGAAGACACACAGAGCAAGAGACTTCCTACTTGTAGCCTCAGGGAGAAGGAAGTCATCAAGGCATTAGATAACCACATCCTGATGGGAAACCAGTGCTATCAGCAGCTACACTCCATTTCATTTGGTGAAAGGAGAAAAAAGTGATCAGTTCCTCTGAGCACCCCTCCCCCTTTAGATCATCCGTGCAACACCTAATAGTGTTCAGAATGAAAGGAAGATGATGACCACAGAAAAGCCACCTGGTGTCTGACCATCTGAGAGGATTTTCCATCCAGGAGACTGAATGGCTGTATGAACATTATAAGAAATCCTTACATTCATGTGTACATGTCTTTCTGTACCTTAATAAATAAAAATACTACTTCTATCCTTGAAACAGGGCACTCAGCCTCAGAAAGATCAGGAACCCTGACCAATCAACGTTTACTTTGTTCATTTATCCACAAGTATTGCTGGAAGGACTGATACACTACAGGCCCCTTGGAGGCTCTAAGAGTAGAAAGATGAATCAGGCATCATCTCTACCCTACTGGGACTCTAGTCTGCTCTGGTGGACCCTCAGGCCTCTGAGTCAAAGGCTTGGCCAATCAATCCTGTAATTTAGAATGAAAAAACCCCAACATAATCCACATCTTTCTCTCTCTACTTTCTCTCTCTGTGACAAAGAACATTGGCTTCATTTCCTACATCTATGCATTCTGTTTCTTTTGACTGAGAAGAGTGGTCATTGAAAATAGTCCAACAGTTCTTATAAACCTGCTATTGGGTGACATAGAAATCTTTCTTCTTCCTGTTGTAATTGTTATTTTTGCTTTCACGTAGCATCTTAGTCTACATAATGGTTACTTTACAGAAGATATAATTTGAGCTGCAGAACAATGAATTCCTATAACATGAAATGTGTTGCTTGGAAGTCCTCTGACACACTGTTAAACATTAGTCCATTCTCACTTCAGATAGGGTGTCGGCAAAGGAGAACCAATTGTACTTTCAAAAATTTCAATGTAAGAAATTTCACAAAATGAACCTGAGTTACTTCTCTAATTCTAACCTAGACAGGAAATTTTTTACTAACTTCTATGCTTTGTGTTTTAGTTAAGCCTTCTTCCTTCTAGCCAAATGGCCTTCCAACAGCAAATCATTCCCTGTAATTTATTGTTTCCTTTAAAACAATAATATTTATTGTGGCTGCATAAAATCAATAATTTTTATTGTGCCCCATGTCAAATTCGATAATAATTGGTCTCTCTCTAAAATAGTGAATAACATGAGATTACCTCAGAATTCAAGTATATTCTTTTACCAGTTGAGTATTTCAGTTTCACAAAAAAGAGTTTTAGCTTTTTCATAATGTTATAAAAAAAAAAAAAGCATTTCAAATGCCTCGATAGTTTCTACAATTTCTAGAAAACATTTTTCAAAATTCTGTGTATAATGTCAGGATTAGGGAATGGAAATTTAATACTTTGTATTTTTGAATTTGATGCTAAAAGTAATGAAAAAAGATTCAATTTCACTCTGTTGATTAAAAAAAGAATATTGCAAAAAGATTTTTTAAACCACCTGCTAAATTTGCAGAAATTATTAAAATAACCAGGGTCCTAAAGTTCAAAATTTATTCCAAAAACAATTTATATGCCTGAAAAATACGTTATTTAAAAATAATTTGGAGTGAGGATGAGTCTGGTGAGAAAATTTTATATTACTATGTGAATTGCTATTTTTGAAAAACAAAAGTACTATTATGATATAAGTATAAGTCCCAGGGAAACTGTTCCTATAGCTGTCTTTTTAAAGCTACCTTAATGATTGCTTTGCAAAGTTGATTGTTATCATCATTCCCAAGAAGGAGTCTGACATTTTATCAATATTGCAGCATTTTCAAGGAACACAGGAAATAGCAGTAACTACTTCGAAGGATCTTTTAGTAAGCAGAGAATTAAACTGACAATTAACCATCAAAAACATAAGCAGTTGCTCATATCAGATTCAGTCCAGTCAAACTATTCCGAGTGTTTATAAACTGTAGATTCAGAGCAGATGTATACATATCTTCCTAATTTACCATCTTAGAGACGTCGTGCACTGTTTCTCAGAACATTCTAAAATCTCATGGCAGGATTTTTATTATATGCAAATTAGAGCATTTGATTAGGTCCTGAGGCAGCTTCACCTGGGTGTTCAGAGGAATAGCAATGGGAAGTGAGGAAGAATATTTCATCACTGAAGTGTGTGTTCCCTTGGGGGACATCACATTTGATTTTGACATTTATTTGTCCTGTGCTTTAAAGGACAAAACTACAATTACACTTTTTTTATTCTATGTAGTAGGCATGGTGTCAGAAAAAATTAAATCAGAGATAGTATGTTTGCACACAAAACAAATTCTAAAACCAAATTTATTGAATAAATCCCCAGTTAAAATCATAGTGTATTAAAAAAAATACTGTTTGACTAATGCACAATATTGAGTGTGTATGAAAGACATCCATGAGAAGCCAACCTCAAGAATCAGGACTGCATCCATTGCAGTGCTGTCGTGACTCCGTAGCTAAAACAATGTGTGTTCGATACTTGCTTAATAAGTTTCTATTTGCCTGAAACAAGCATGTTCCCCGATAGTTGACTTGGTTACTGCAACAATAAATAAATGTCAAAATAGGTTTGGTTGAATTTAAGGTTTTTGCAATCCATTTTAAATCTGAAACCTGTAGCAGTTTATTTTCTCTATCATAAAATCATTTATAAGCACATGAGGAGTTACACTCATCGTTTTCACAGTTGACTTGGCGTTAAAAGGAGTTGGAAAAATTATTTCATCTGTCCATTTATCAAAATACAAATACCTTTGCAAATTATTATCCTGAGCAAAAATACAAGGGAAGAAACAGAGGATAGACAATGATAGCTACATTTTTACTTAAGGATGGAGTTAGTCCTTATTGCCTAAATATCTTTAGCAATCATAAACAATTCACTGTGCCTGTGTGCTCAGTTGTGTCCGACTCTTTAGGACCCCATGTACTGTAGCCCGCTAGGCTCCTCTGTCCATGGGATTTCCCAGGCAANGACAATGATAGCTACATTTTTACTTAAGGATGGAGTTAGTCCTTATTGCCTAAATATCTTTAGCAATCATAAACAATTCACTGTGCCTGTGTGCTCAGTTGTGTCCGACTCTTTAGGACCCCATGTACTGTAGCCCGCTAGGCTCCTCTGTCCATGAATTTCCCAGGCAAGAATACTGGGCTGGGTTGCCATTTCCTCCTCCAGGGGATCTTTGCAACCCAGGGATCAACCCATACCTCCTGCATTGGCAGGCAGATTCTTTACTGTTGTGCCACCTGGGAAGCCCAATTCACTAAAGAGCTACAAATTAAAATTTTCCTGGAAATATTCTAAAATATATCTCTTCCAAAATCTATGATTTCTCTGTGTCTCTTTAACCAAAGAAGTTAGTTGCCAAGCCTATTCTTATTTAGATAGCCAAATAAAACTAAAATTACAAACCCCTCAAATATTCAAAAATTAATAAATTTTTGAATCAATTACCTTTTCCTTTTATATTTTATTTTTTAATTGAAGTAAAGTTGATTTACAATGTGTTAGTCTCTTCTGACAGCAAAATGACTCAGTTATATATACACACACACACACACATTAATTTTTACATTTTTTCCATTATGGTTTATTCTAGGATATGGAATGTAGTTCTCTGTGCTGTACAGTAGGACCTTGCTGTTTATCCATTCTATATATGGTAGTTTGCATCGTCTAACCTCATGCTTCCAGTCTGTCCCTCCCCCAACCCCTCTCCCCCTTGGCAACTACATCTGTTCTATCTGTGAGTCTGTTTCTGTACCTTAGGTAGGTTCATGTGTGCTTTCTTTAGATTACACATACAAATGATATAATATGGCATTTGTCTTTCTCTTTCTGACTTACTTCACTTAGTATGAGAATCTCTAGTTGTATCCATGCTGCCGAAAATGGCATCATTTCATTCTTTATGGCTGAATAATATTCCATTGTCTATATGTGCCACATCCCCTTTATTCATTCATCTTTAGATGGACTTTTAGGTTATTTCCATGTCTTGGGTATTGTAAATAGTGCTGCTGTGAACATAGATAGGCATGTATCTCTTTGAATTATATTATTGTCTGAATATATGCCCAGGAGTGGGAATCCTAAATCATATGGTAATTCTATTGTTAATTTTCTGAGGGACCACTATACTGTTTTCCTTAGTGGCTGCACCAAATTACATTCCCAACATTCTCCCCAACAATGTAAGACTGTCCCCTTTTCTTCACACTCTCTCCAGCATTTGTTATTTGTAGATTTTAATAGTGTCCATTTTGATTGATGTGAGGCAGTACCTCATTGAAGTTTTGATTTGCACTTTTCTTCATGTGGCTGTTGGCCATCTGTATGTCTTCTTTGGAGAAATGTCTATTTAGGTCTTCTGCCTGTTTTTTGATTTGGTTATTTTTCTTGTTTTTTCTTTTCTTTTCTTTTCTTTTTTTTATTGTTGAGTTGTATGAGCTATTTGTATATTTTGGAAATTAAGCCCTTGTCATTTATATTGTTTGCAAATGTTTTCTCATATTCCCTAGGTTGTCATTTCAGTTTATTTATGGTTTCCTTTGCTGTACAAGAGTTTGTAAGCTTAAGTCCCATTTATATTTTTTCATTTCTGTTGCCTCCTTTTAGATTTTATATGTTTGCAATGAGTGTTTTTTCTAAACGTCATAAATCTAAAATATAAATAAGAATCATGTATTTTCCTGACACACAGAAAACTAGTTATGATGTCAATAGTGTCAAAGAGACAACTGTGACCGAGTAGTATGTTCTCATAGTAAAATGATAGATAAAATTTTATCTAAGGCAATCTTAAATCATGAATGATATAGCTTTTATGAATTATTAAGGATGGTTCCAGTAATTTAACAACAACAACAAAATCCTCTTACTATATTCCCAAAAGCCAAGTATTCTAATAATTTAAAGCTTTGAAATCTTTCCTGTAGAGGGAAACAATTAAATGACCTTTTTAAAGGCCAAATGTTGAACCATAAACTTTTTTTTCTATCCCTGAAAGAATCCCTTGTTTAGTTTTAATTAGAAATATTTGTAGCAAGTTTTAAAATCATTAATATGATTAAAAGGAACATTTTAAGGAATGAATTAGCAGGAAGCCGGGGAAATCTTTATTTTATTCATCTGACATTTTTCTCCTTCAGAAGGAGTAAGCCACTCCATCATATATCTTCTGGAATTACACTGAAAAGTGAAAGCCAAAGAAGTAAAAATTAAAGAGTAAATAGTCTAGTTCTTTGCAAATCAACTTATAAATAGATGATCAAACTTTCTTTGGTCAACTCATATAGTGAAAGTGTAACAGGCACACAACTGCCACTCTAGGACAGAGCCAGTCCTCTTTTTTGTCTACAAAAGCATGGCACTTTTGTTGTTTTTAGAATGAACATGGCTCCTCTTACTTCTAGGAGATGTATTTAATGGGTTTGGATATTGACTTTTGCTAAAGAAGCAAAAGAGTAAGTAACCAGAGAGATAGCAGTGCTACAGAAGGATCAAGTGAGATTAGGAATATGACAAATTTTATGAACAAGCAAGTACATACCAACGTGGGATGCTGTTTTTATGAAAATTTGAGATCTAAAAGATGTTGAGGGATTGGAAGAGGGAAGCAGATAAATACAACAGAAACTGGTGAATATGAAGCATTTGAACTCAATATCCCCTGTGAGGCTGTAAAGTTCTGAGAAATACCTCACACCCCCTGCAGTGCTTTAGNAAGCAAGTACATACCAACGTGGGATGCTGTTTTTATGAAAATTTGAGATCTAAAAGATGTTGAGGGATTGGAAGAGGGAAGCAGATAAATACAACAGAAACTGGTGAATATGAAGCATTTGAACTCAATATCCCCTGTGAGGCTGTAAAGTTCTGAGAAATACCTCACACCCCCTGCAGTGCTTTAGTGCACGCAAGACAGAGAGAACCCATGCGAGGCCTGGGGCCGCTGAGAGCTCTTCAGAACATCTGTACTTATGAAACATTAGAAACAAAGGAACAAACTAATGGCCATTGAAGTCTGTATTGTTGTCACGACTAGAATCCAGGTTAAAANTTTGAACTCAATATCCCCTGTGAGGCTGTAAAGTTCTGAGAAATACCTCACACCCCCTGCAGTGCTTTAGCACACACAAGACAGAGAGAACCCATGTGAGGCCTGGGGCCGCTGAGAGCTCTTCAGAACATCTGTACTTATGAAACACTAGAAACAAAGGAACCAACTAATGGCTATTGAAGTCTGTATTGTTGTCACGACTAGAATCCAGGTTAAATNTGAGGCTGTAAAGTTCTGAGAAATACCTCACACCCCCTGCAGTGCTTTAGCACACACAAGACAGAGAGAACCCATGTGAGGCCTGGGGCCGCTGAGAGCTCTTCAGAACATCTGTACTTATGAAACACTAGAAACAAAGGAACCAACTAATGGCTATTGAAGTCTGTATTGTTGTCACGACTAGAATCCAGGTTAAATCTTATCCCTTGGAAAACAGAGAAATACACATGCCTGCATTGTAGCAAACTAGTGTGATGGGCAAAAAGGAAGTGAATTTGGCTTTCTCATCTTGGAGAAAACATGACTGAGGCCTTTTCAAACTGCTGCCTTTCCACGCTTGGATATTTACCTGGGATCAGATTCACTGCAGTTGCCTTGGGAAGCATTCCCTAAATTCCGACTGAGGAGAACTGATCAAGCACACAAACACCCTTTATTCCTGACCAAGTGCTCTTTTAAGAGTCAGACAGTTTCCTTAAGGGAATCATGCATATGCTGTACGAATCTTGATTCTAGCTAGCCTGGAGGTGAGGCTGGGTGATGTGGCCCAGACTTGCAGAGGGAAAAGGGAAAAGCCACAGCAGCTGTGGAGTTTTGTGCCTCACCGGAACACATGTCCCTGCTTCAGCCATGGTGCATCCAGCCAGGTGTGAGTTAGTAAAAGGTCTGGATCCAGGTTANCGAATCCTGATTCTAGCTAGCCTGGAGGTGAGGCTGGGTGATGTGGCCCAGACTTGCAGAGGGAAAAAGGAAAAGCCACAGCAGCTGTGGAGTTTTGTGCCTCACCGGAATACATGTCCCTGCTTCAGCCATGGTGCATCCAGCCAGGTGTGAGTTAGTAAAAGGTCTGGATCCAGGTTACATGTCATTCCTATTGCTCTATCCAGTAACCCACTTGCGCACCCAGCTGCAGACTTGAATTAGAAATACATTTCATGGAAAGTGCGTGAACCATTGAAAGCCAAGTAAAATGACTTTAAAAGTTTCAAATGATTTACCTTTCCCTACCCCCAAACAAACAAACAAAAAAACTATTCAGTTTCTGAGAAAATCATTCTCTTGTGAGTTTACAAATAGTTTTCCAATTTCACCCATTCCAATCACTAGTTCCAACTGTATTTCAGGAAAACATAATCCACCAATTATAACCAAAATATATTATCCAGGTCACTAAAAGTTTTTGTAATGATAGAATGTTTTCTCTTCAGATTAAAAATAAGCATAGAAATTTAAAAGATCCTTTCCTCTATATTTTCCTTGAGATATATAGCACAAGCATATATAGAGAAAAATGAAGAGAATTGGTTTTCAGTTTAAAATATCAAATGTGAATGGCTCTTACTTCTTTTTTAAGTCTCTAGGAATAAGAACAGATGAAAGATATGTATTGGTTTGCTCTGAGAAGCATTATCATTAAAAGATTTAAGCAGTGTTAGATATGACAAATGAGGATTTTGTAAAATGGAAGATAAAAATTTGGTACAAGTTTATTCACTGTTGAGCTCTAGTCATGTACCAGACATCATGCAGTATTTAAATATGCTTTCTGCCCTTGTTTCCTTATTAACTGCTTTGGTTTTTTGTTAATAGATCTGACTAGCTCCAGCAGCTTTGAAAAAGAATTTAAAGCCCATAAATTTCACAAATCCTAAGCAAGAAGCATATATTAGTTCTTCAAAGCATATTGATATGTTTTTTAACTGCAGATTTTAGCTTTCATGTGATAAAACTTTTAGTGATTTCCTTACCATGTCTGGTTAAGGCTTAAGTTCCTCATTTACATATTTGATGTCTCTCAGGAGAGAGACAAGCTTCAAGTTAATTATCTATGTAGCTGTAAGAACTCTTGTTTCCTGGTTAAGAACTCTCCAAAAGAAAACGAATAGTTATTAAATGTTACACTGAGTCACCAAAAGAAATCAGGATGCACAATGAGAGGCACTAAACAGACACTTACATTTAATAAAAACCTCAACTTTTTGCAAGATAAATGAATATAAATCAATTAAATCTCTTACAGTAATTTTCAGGGAAAACAGCCAGCAGAAACCAAACAGCTAAAAGCTCGACTCTAGAGAGTGATTAGGCACTGCTGGAAGCTTGCAGAAATTACTGTAACATTCTAGATGTAGACCCATTGAACTCAGATTTGTAACAGAGCTGTAACTAAAGAAAATGCCCTATCAGAATACATTCTAGTGTCTTCTCTTATAAATGTGTATTTGCGTGCATGTATGCGTGCGTGTATATGCATGTGTATGTATGTGTGTGTGCATACATGCATACACACACATACACATTACTATGTTATTCATAGAAAAACATCTTTTTTTATATAACAGAAAAATAATATCTGTGGAGAGAAATGATAATATCTGAATCTGAAAGTCTATTAAGAGCAGTTTTATAGAATGATAATAAGAAAGAGAAAAAAGAAGGGCAAGCATAAGATAGACTTGAGTTGCAGTTGGGAAATTGGAACCACAGCTATCAGGTGAGTTAATTAATCTGGGTATCGTGCAGTAAATGAAAGTGTGCCATCTATTTCACAAGGGCCCATTGTGTCTTGCATGTGAAACAAATTTACCCTGTTTGATTAAGGATTACTGATTGCCTCCAATTTATTATATGTATCCTATAATTAAGTCACAATGAGTTCGAATGAAATGGGGATGGTCTCCTCTACAAAGAAGACAACAAGCTCATTCTAGGAAGACCTTGGGGGTCATTCAAGAAGCAATTAAATGTTCTCCAGGGTGCATTAAAAGGAAAAGAGCCTGGTGGGCTGAACGGCCTTTTCTTATATTCCAGCCTTCTCAATATTCTCCTGCTTTTGTGGAGACGAATGAAACCATGTCATAAAATAACTCAAGGCATTATCAGCAAGGAAAACGATGCTGTCTGCTCTTATACTAAGGAAAACGTCACCAAGAAAATAATCTATGCTCAGCAGAATGTAAAGGGACACATGAACAAAGTGATGTGCTATGTCAGAATCCATTTAAAGCAAGGGTCTAAACAAATCAATGAACTCTGGAATATTGTATATGATCTTTGAAAAATATGCATTAATTCTGTTTCTTTGTGCAAGTAGAGAAGACCTAGGGTAAACTTGTATTGGCCCGTGAAATTAAATGAAAAGGGCCAAGATCAGTATCCGTTCTGCTTGCAGATATATTTTTCCATATTTTTATCAATGCTCTTCAAAGTGAACACTAAAAGAAACTTATATGGAACACTTGTTTAAAATGGCAAGATAGACTTTATTCATGACATTATTTATTATTTATTTATGACATTATTATGTTTGGAGAGAAGACTGACATCTCAAAGGAGCAGAGAAAAGAACTTAAAATTGCATTTTTTTTTTTTGGTAAGTGAAAGAAAAGAGAGGTCAGGTGCCATAATCAGGAAGAAACATGGTATAAGTTCAAGCAAACTTTAGACTGTCTTGATCAGTACAATGTTCTGAAATCAGGATGGCCTCACATAGATCTGAAAGCATCCTGGCTTGAACCATCCCTGTATAAATATATCTTTTTGAGAAACACATGTCCTAAAATATGCCAGCCTGTAAAGAGTTAATACGCAAATATAGATTAGTAACTAAAATATAATAATTTTAAAAAATTAGTTTTTACACATCCAATAGTTTGTTTACATATGACTCAAATTGTTGTGAAAATCTTATCGACTTTTGTGACTTCAAAATTACAAAGACTTCACTGTTTTTAGCAGGGTCCGAGAATGAGGACATTTATACATGTTCTAATGGAAAAATAAATTGCAGTTGGAATCTGAAGCACTCAGCCCAGCTCTCAGCAATGTACGTCATTTATTCCATAGATTTGGGAAGATTGTTTATCCTCTCTGAGCTCCATTTCCCTCATCTTTAAAGAAAGACAGAACCTTCCCTGCTTACCTCACTGTAGACGTAAACATACTTCCCAAACATAAAATGTGTCTCAAAATGTCACACTAGAGTGAAAAGCAATAGTCAGAATGGACCTGACAGTTGTTCTTAGGCATTTTTCCCTAAAACCTAAAAGCAATAAGAGACCATTGAAGGGTTTTTAAATAAGAGAGTGCCTTGATAGGATTTTCATTTGCAAAACATCACACTATTGGCAGTGTGGATAATGGGTTAGTCCAGAGGAATACCAGAGGTGACAAAGCATCTAGGATCTGGGGTCAAATCCACATGTGATAGATAATGAAGCTGAGACATTTTGTAGCTTCTCTATAAGACAAAGACTACAACATTCTAAGACAGGGCATTTGCAAAGGGCTGTGGAAGAATAGAACCCTACAGCTAAAGCTTCTGTTAGCTTAGCAATAGATTGGTCTCTGAGGAGGGTGCTGGAATAGCAGTATGAATGTGATAATGGTAAACTGATCCAGGGCACTCACAGTGGGGATGAGGAGCTTGGAAGGAATACAGAGATGGAATGGGGGCAGAACCAATGGGACACGATGCTCCACAATGTCAAGAGTAAGGAGGAGTCAAGACAGATGCCTGGGTTTGGGGCTGAGTGGACTCAGACTTGTAGGTGGCAGGACTGGCCTTGAGTAGGAAGGAAATACCTCTTCTTTTACAACAGGAGGGAGGAAAGAAGTTTGATTGTGGATGTTTGGGTACAGATTTTGTTGGCAAGTAGAAGGGCTCCCACATCCAATGATGAATATTGTCTGAAGGGAATTGCAGAACAGAAGGGCACTATGCCAGAAAAGCAGGAGAAGGTGGAAATGTTAGTGCTGCAGGAAGATGAGGGCTCAGAAGTGTCTTTGGGGATGAATAACCTTGTCTTTGCAATAGGGTGGATTCATTCTGTGGGAGGAGGAGAAGAGAGAGGATAAAGGGACTAGGTGGAGAAGTAAATATGGCCTATGGTGAATTCAAGCAACTCTATGAAGAATGCTGCCAGTGACAAAAGAAGAGTGCTGGAACCAGAGTTGGAGCAGGACTTTTCTACACTTTATCAATTGATGTGCTTTTGAAAGGGTTCAAAATTACTGAGTGGATGAGATAGAAAAACAGTGGCTCAAGGGTTCTAAGTGTATTGACAACAGTATGATTAAAATAATGGACTCTGGCATCCAATCAGGATGAGAAGAAAGGAGAGGGAAGTGTAGGCTNAGTGCTGGAACCAGAGTTGGAGCAGGACTTTTCTACACTTTATCAATTGATGTGCTTTTGAAAGGGTTCAAAATTACTGAGTGGATGAGATAGAAAAACAGTGGCTCAAGGGTTCTAAGTGTATTGACAACAGTATGATTAAAATAATGGACTCTGGCATCCAATCAGGATGAGAAGAAAGGAGAGGGAAGTGTAGGCTGACATATAGAAAACCACTAGAACAGAGAAAGGACTGGATCTAAGAGAGTGAAGCTTGAGAATGATAAAGCCTTAGGAAAACAGGAAGTTGCAATCACAGAGGGAAGGTTTCAAAGTATTCTTCTAGAGAAGGAACCCATACAAGTGATTCCAGTGTCCAGAGTGTGGGCATAGGGGTGGGTACCTAAAAGAAATGGGGGATAAAGGCCACTGGAAGAAAGAATAGAGAAAATGAGTTAAATTTTGGATTGAAACATCCATGTGAACAACAAAGTCATTGCAGATGATGGGAGGAGTTGGATTAGAAGGGAAACCGGTAAATAGGGCCTAAACACCTGACTGATTGGTAGTCCATACATTGGCAGAAGGAAATAAAGAGCCTCAAAGGACCAAGAGGTTTTATTTGATTAGAAAAAAATGACCCCAAAAAAGGGTGGTGGGATGGGAGGAGGGTGATTACCCCACCCTAAGGTATGTGGGGTATGAGGGATGAGTAACTTCTGTGTAATGAGCAGCCATGGAAACTGTAGAGATTTCTAGGTCTCTAGTGAGACCAGAAAGGAAAAGAAGCATGATGTGAAGGGTGTGAGGCTGCAGGAGTAACTGAGGATTCAGGTGGCACAGTGCGCGTTCAGGGAGACGCAGGCAGTGGAAGCGGGGTCAGGCAAGGGGGAGCACAGGAAGGTCTGAGATGAGACATCAGAGACAAACGAGAGGGTTTCAGTTTAGAGAATCCAGTGACAATGGGGCTGCATTAAGGAGTGGGTTTATTTCCCCCCAAATTTCTCTGCTAAACAGTGGGCTAACCCCAGGAGCATTTAGGCAGACCACCTCCGGTGGAAGAGTCAGCAAATAGAGAAGTAAAGTAGGTTCCTAGAAAAAGACGGTAGCAGGGAATCAAGGACAGATTTGATGTGTTCACAGTTTTGCTTGGGAGCAGCCCTGGTTGCCATCCATACACAGCTTTGTTAATTCTGTCTGTGGCTCAAATAATAAATAGAATGATTCTCTTTGATTTACGTGTATTCTAAAAAACCAGTTTTTCACAGGTTAGAGCTAAAATAGATGATGAGAAATGTCCACTTTTTTGACCCTGTTACACAAGCTTTTGTTTTCAGCAGCATCCTCTCCCTGTTGGGAACCTCTTACGTGAACTCATCCATTCCAGTCACCCTGCTCTGTCCTCTGTTTCCAGGGCACATTATTAACTTTTGTACCTCTTCCTTTGTTCCTTGTCTAGAATATCCTTTATCTTCTCTCTCTTTATCCAAGCCCTGCCTTCCATCAGGGTCAGGCTCCAGTGCCTAGGCATTCAAAAGCCCTTCTCTGAGGACCAGCCCTGGGAGATTTTTTCTAAACTCCTATAAATGTGATGATTTACACAGCTGCAGTGATTTACACAAATAGATGCAATGATCTGCAGAGATACTCCCTTCTCTTATCATTTTATCTGCAGTATATGTGCCCTGATTCTCCAGACTGTAAGCATCTGGAGGGCAGGAGCCTTCCCTAACCTGTGCCTCCTGCAGCCTTGATTCACAGCATGATGCCCTTCCATTGCAGGGTTGCAATAAGATGACCAAGTTGTAAGAAAATGAATGCATGTGAATTTTGTTAAGCATGGCTTAACTAAAGGAGGGCCTCTGGAAGGAATTTCAGGTTTCATAACAAGCTGGTGAAATATTTATGAACAGAATGGCCTTTCTACACCCCTTCAATAATACAAATTAGTTATAGGACCAGCCCTGGCAGGAGGGAGATGATTAAAAATGTATATTTAAACATAAGAATAGTTATATTAATTTTTTTAAGTCTTGTTCACAGTCATCTTATTGAGAGAATACCCAGATGAGTATCAGAGGATTTTTTGTGTGTGTATGTGTGTGTTATGCCATAAATATTTACTAGAGTAATGAAACCTGAGGAATTGATCCTAATGACTGAATAAAAAATTGCTTTTCATTCCAAGATGTCCTTTGAGCAGCTGTCTTACATGTGAGCACACATCTGTGCTTACAAAAAGAAAAATAATCAAAGAGCAGACAAGTAAAGAGGCCACAGGCCCAAGCCAGTCCGACCACAGCACTCAGTCCCAAGCAGCTGCTACAGAACTTCTTCCTCACAGCTGGAAGATAAGCGATGACTACACAGCTGGCTTGGAAGGTCACTGTATCAGTACCCCTATTCCTCTCCCTGGGCTCAGCTCCCTGGGTTCTGGATATATTGGGAGTGGCAAGTGCATGAAAGAATCAAACTCCCCAGAAGACAAAGGTCATATGAGCTATGAAATTCCATAGATATATACATTCTCTTCAGGGCATAGGCTAATACTCTCAGGAAACATTCTTGTCAGATCTGACTTCCAAGGTGAGGTGTAGGATCTGAAAAATAAAATATATAAATAAGCATCCAAGAAATTTGGTAGTAAATTAAAATCTAAAATTGGGAAATAGGTTGTTTCCTCTGGGGCCATGTCCTTTGAGTTTTTTGACACAAATTTCAGGCAATAAAAACTAAGTAGAGACAAATAGGGCACAGTTTATAAACTAGGTTAATTTAACAACTGAAAGAGACAACAAATGCACAAAAAATAAAAATGTAGGACAAAAACATATGCTCAGAGTTCCATGAAGCCACACCCTGAACACTGCAACAACTAATGTATTTGCTTGTGTTCCTGCTTGAAAGACACAAAATGAAAAGGGGCTGGGAAGGAATGAAAAATGTTTGAAAATAATAATGCTCTTCACACAATAGGAATCTATTAATACTTAAACAGTTGCTTTATAATGAGGGTCCTAAGACCCAAGCAAATACAAACATTTACCCTAAGAACTTCTCTCTGAGACTACCTGTTTGATTGCACTAAAGACCATCTTCTCTCTCTTCTCATACCTGGCACAAAATCAGATCAAGAATTTTAAACTCTTTTCGCAATTTTTCCTTCCTATGTTGAGAGACATTAAAGAGGATTTTTAAAAAATCTCCCTCATATTTCCATTTTTAAAAATATAACTTCAAGTTAAATATGCAAACCTCATTCACTCCAGAATGGACTTTTTGCCCAAGGGCACAGCTTTGTTTACCCCATCATGGAGGTGTTCATACAAGAAAAGACTGTCACATTTGTTCTAGTTCAACAAAATGTTTTCACATGAAAAATTAGTGGAGAAGCTGTAAAGAGAATAAAAGAGATTGTAGGTGGAAATCTTTGTAACTTTGGAATTAGAAAGGACTTTTTAAATCAAGATCCAAAATGCTCAGCAAGGTGAAAACTAAACTAAAATTTGGGATTTCTTTTCATTAGTTACCATGGACTTATGATTGACAGACCAAGAAGGTTGAAGTCTTAAAGACAAAACTCATTTAGGGATGAATATCTCCACTCTAAAAAGAACTCTTACAAAAGTGCAATAAAAGGACAGGAAACCTTAGAGGAAAAAAAAAACTGAGTAAAAGACAGAAAGAAGAATTCGCAGATGGGACCATTAACAGCTAAGAAGTATTTATAAATGCTCAACCTGACTAATTACTAGAAATGGATGCAAATTAAAGTGCCACTTCAGATTTATTAGATTTGTAAAAAATAGAAAGTGGAGTAATACCAAGAGTTAGCCAAAATGTGGAAATAAAACTAATACAGTCATTTTGAAGAGCAATCTGGCAGTACTTAGTGAAAACCTGAATGGTGTACCCAGTAGCCTAGCAGTCTGTCTCTGAGGTATATCCCTGGAGGATCTCTTACACAATTGCTTAAGGGGACGTTTAGAAAAACATGTCACATTAGTGATGATGGCAGAGTTGGAATCAAAGATGTTCATCACTAATGGAGTAAATACGCAAAATATTGTGAATGTATCTGGAGCCTTGCTTTGAAGCGATGGACTAGAGATGCACATAGCAAACATGGTTCAATCTTTAAAAAATGAAGCAAAAGGAAAAAGGAAGCAATATAAGATCTAAAGAAACATACTGCTTATGCAAGTTAAAATGCATGCATTCATAAAATACAGTGTAGAAAAAAACTGAATTGATGGAGATAATCACGTGCCTTAAAAAAACTCAGGACTTAAATATTATGAATTGCGCTTAAATCCACATTTAATCCGAATCTATATAGTAATAACTGTAATGAATAACATCCCTACTTCGCAGCTTAATTGGAAAAGTATGCTGTATCTGTTCATAGAGCACATTCTACTTCAAGGAAGGAAACTTTACTCTGCAAATCAACATTTCCTAGGTCCCTGCTTCTTAATTATGCAAAGGGAAAGCAAAAGCTAGACATGACCTGAATCAGAAACAGGATGCTAAGAAGTGGACTGAAGCTTTTACCCAATTTCCTCCCAAAATTTATCACTGATTTTTTAAAATAAAATTAGTAAAACTTACTAAATACTCATCCTAAGTAAGTCTCTAATATGTCGTATCACTTTATTTAAAATATCTCTTGCAGAAAAAATGTTCACATCTGATGGCTAATGACTAACATTTGTTAAAATGTATTAAACTTATATAAAAATAAGCCAACATAATCTATGTTGTAAACCAAGAAAAAGTTCTGCTCTTGAGAATTTCAAAATGCAATAGGAAAATTAAATACATAATAGCATAAGAGGACACACAGAAAGCATTGAACTAAGTACAATGCAATCCTGAAGTGCATGTGATGTTGACTACAATGCAATGAAACACTTTCTATAAATCAATCAAATAGGTTGAAATAAAGCTGCTTTTATGATTCTATCCCATACTTTATGTACATTATATATTCTAAAAAGATAACGAGTTTAAGAAAGAAGTCTGAAGCAGTGTTCAATTTCATTCATATAAAGTGAGGTAAAATTTGCTATACATTTGGAAAATAAGAAGTACAATAAAATTTAATAAGAAATTTCCCTTGAACATTGGTGCTTAAGTAAATTAAATTAAAATTTTAATTATAAGAGGAGTAGAAGATGTCATTATAGATTCTGAAGAGGATTCAAGATATTTTAAGGTTGATACCATTGATTCCTGATATCATCTAATTTCACTACAAAAGGTAAAACTCTCATTTTATTAATGAAGATATTTCATTAGCTATATTCTTGTACTTGCTTGACTTGACCCAGATCATCTGGGATTCTCAATCAGCAAAAGGAAGAGAGAATAAAAGTAAGAGAGATGAGTTTTTTCCTGAGGCAATAACTGAAAAAAATCCAAAGGAAAAAAATGAAGAGATGGAAAGTGCTTAAGAGGTAATGGAGTGTAGAGTTTTAGCAACTTCCTGAGTTAAAGTTGTGGGCATTCAGCCCTTACTGTGGTTAAAGTTTGGGCAAGTTAATAAACCCCAGTGCCTACGCCTACAGTGGATATTTCTAGAAGATGGGACAAGGATGAAAGAGACTTTCCTTTCTTCTTCCTCTTTTCTGTACTATTATTTTAAATACATGTAGTGTTATTTNGTATCTGTTCATAGAGCACATTCTACTTCAAGGAAGGAAACTTTACTCTGCAAATCAACATTTCCTAGGTCCCTGCTTCTTAATTATGCAAAGGGAAAGCAAAAGCTAGACATGACCTGAATCAGAAACAGGATGCTAAGAAGTGGACTGAAGCTTTTACCCAATTTCCTCCCAAAATTTATCACTGATTTTTTAAAATAAAATTAGTAAAACTTACTAAATACTCATCCTAAGTAAGTCTCTAATATGTCGTATCACTTTATTTAAAATATCTCTTGCAGAAAAAATGTTCACATCTGATGGCTAATGACTAACATTTGTTAAAATGTATTAAACTTATATAAAAATAAGCCAACATAATCTATGTTGTAAACCAAGAAAAAGTTCTGCTCTTGAGAATTTCAAAATGCAATAGGAAAATTAAATACATAATAGCATAAGAGGACACACAGAAAGCATTGAACTAAGTACAATGCAATCCTGAAGTGCATGTGATGTTGACTACAATGCAATGAAACACTTTCTATAAATCAATCAAATAGGTTGAAATAAAGCTGCTTTTATGATTCTATCCCATACTTTATGTACATTATATATTCTAAAAAGATAACGAGTTTAAGAAAGAAGTCTGAAGCAGTGTTCAATTTCATTCATATAAAGTGAGGTAAAATTTGCTATACATTTGGAAAATAAGAAGTACAATAAAATTTAATAAGAAATTTCCCTTGAACATTGGTGCTTAAGTAAATTAAATTAAAATTTTAATTATAAGAGGAGTAGAAGATGTCATTATAGATTCTGAAGAGGATTCAAGATATTTTAAGGTTGATACCATTGATTCCTGATATCATCTAATTTCACTACAAAAGGTAAAACTCTCATTTTATTAATGAAGATATTTCATTAGCTATATTCTTGTACTTGCTTGACTTGACCCAGATCATCTGGGATTCTCAATCAGCAAAAGGAAGAGAGAATAAAAGTAAGAGAGATGAGTTTTTTCCTGAGGCAATAACTGAAAAAAATCCAAAGGAAAAAAATGAAGAGATGGAAAGTGCTTAAGAGGTAATGGAGTGTAGAGTTTTAGCAACTTCCTGAGTTAAAGTTGTGGGCATTCAGCCCTTACTGTGGTTAAAGTTTGGGCAAGTTAATAAACCCCAGTGCCTACGCCTACAGTGGATATTTCTAGAAGATGGGACAAGGATGAAAGAGACTTTCCTTTCTTCTTCCTCTTTTCTGTACTATTATTTTAAATACATGTAGTGTTATTTTATGGCACCCCACTCCAGTACTCTTGCCTGGAAAATCCCATGGACAGAGGAGCCTGGTAGGCTGCAGTCCATGGGGTCGCTAAGAGTTAGACACGACTGAGCGACTTCACTTTCACTTTTCACTTTCATGCATTGGAGAAGGCAATGGCAACCCACTCCAGTATTTTTGCCTAGAGAATCCCAGGGATGGGGGAGCCTGGTGGACTGCCGTCTATGGGGTCGCACAGAGTCGGACACGACTGAAGTGACTTAGCAGCAGCAGTGTTATTTTATACTTATTTTGAGAATTGGATCTATCTTAAATTTAAGAAAAGCTTACTTTAAAATATATGTTTAAATAGGAAGAAAGAAAAAAGAACAGACAACCAGAAATTAGAAAGTAATTCGAATTTATTTGATAAGTAGATGAAATTGAATTGAGGAGTGGTCTTTTTGAAACAGGGTTGTAATTAGTGTAGTTCTTGGTCGCCATTTTTGTGTAGGGAAGGAAAATATATAGTTGAGCAGTCTGTTCACTGCACAAAGATTTAGTCCAGGCAGTAGGGGAGCTGGATCCAGCCCAGATTGCCCTCGGCAAAGTGTAAGCATCCCCTGACCCTGGTGGAGCTCCATTTTCTAATACATTTGAAGGTATACAGAATGCAATATACATAATACAATATACAGTGCAACGGTCCTATTTCCCACTTAAATTTCAGTAGAGTCTCTAGCCAATCCATATGCAAGTTGCTCAATCGTGTTGGACTGTGACCCCATGGACTGTAGCCTGCCAGGCTCCTCTGTCCATAGGATTTCCCTGGCAAGAATACTGGAGCAGTTTGCCATTTCCTTCTTCAGGGGCTCTTCCCCACCCAAGGATCAAAACCCCATCTCCTGCATTGAAGGCAGATTCTTAACCATTTGAGCCACCAAGGGAGCCCAGTAAGCTGCCAGAAAAGATCTGCTCTTGCAAAAGAGAAGGCATCGAGTCTGAGAATGTGAATAGAGAGAGTTGCTTCTCTCTTACTCTGGTTCCTGGGGTGGAAAGGGGTAGCGGAGGATAACATGAGTTTGGATTCACAGATGCCTCAGAACATTCCATCTGTACCACCTTAGCCTCAGTTTAGCTGCCAACCTCAGGTCACAGAGCTATGCATAGAGTCATATTCTGTGGGCAGGGACAACTACTTCCTTTGCCTGATGGAAGACGGCACTTTGTTAAAAAGTTGCTGTTCTAAAGATTACCCTACCTACTCCAGCTGCCAGGAAGTTTTTATCAAAATTTTATTAGTAACAGTTTTGTTTGATATGTGATTCAATTTGTCAAAGGAATATACAACTTTACCCCCTCAGTATTCTAAATAGTCATTGAACCTTGGTTCTAAATAAACTCTGAATTTGGCCCTCTCTCTATCAGGTGACTCCAAGTTCCGCAGTATCTTTTTAAAAAATATTTTATTGAAGAATAGTTGATTTACTACGTTGTGCTAATTTCTGCTGTGCAACAAATTGATTCTGTTGGAGATGTGTATGACTTATCACAGGATATTGAATATAATTCCTTGTGCTATACAGTAGGACCTATTAGAGGTCCACCTATATGTATACTAGTTTGCATCTGCAAATCCCAAGCTCCCAGTATTTCCCTCCCCGAAACCCCTCCCCTTGGCAACCATAAGTCTCTTCTCTGTGTCTTTGAGTCTGTTTCTGTTTTGTAGATGTCCTCATTTGTGTCATATTTTAGACTCCACATACAAGTGATATCATACGGTATTTGTCTTTCTCTGTCTGACTTCACTTGACTATGATGATCTCTAGGTCCTTCCATGTTGCTGCAATGACATTATTTCATTCTTTTTATGGCTGAGTAATATTCCATTATATATATGTATATAGACCACATCCTTGTCCATTCTTCTGTTGATGGACATTTAGGTTGTTTCCATGTCTTGGCTATTATAAATAGTGCTGCCAAGAACTATGTTGCATGTATCTTTTTGAACTAGAGTTTTGTCTGGATATATGCACAGGAGTAGGATTTCAGCAGTACCTTTTGAATCAACTTGCAATAAAAATGTTTCGTTCTCTTCCATATATTATAGGTGTGTGATTGTGTATTTTATGTTGTTATACTTACATATCTCTACCACTGTGGAATACATGTAGTTATTTTTAATAGAATACTTATTTAGTCAATCTAGATAGGCCATTCCCTCAGTGAGCATTAAATAATAAATTGGTGCTTTATTTTTTCTCTTGAAAACAACATAATCAAAACCAGAAGTCCTGTCATAGAATAAGTAAATGGATACTGAGACAAATAAACTCGTTTTCAGTAGCAGAACTGACAGAAGTTATACGTAAAATGCAACCAAGCAGAGAGCTGCAGAAATGAGAGACTAATAGAAACAAGGTTAGACCAGGTAGCTTTGGGTCTCACGTTCCAGTCTTTATTGAATATTCATCTATGAAAGAGTGAACTACCTCATTTTCTTCCCAGCTGTATAAACCCATGGATTTTCTCTTTCTTAATCTGACTGAAATGAGTATTTGTAAATTACAATCAAAATAGACCTGATTCATATATATTTTGTTTATCTAAGGAACCACAGCCTAACAACCTCCCTGCAAAGCTGGTGGAAACCTGGTCACAGAAAGGCCCCCATTTACCATGGGGCAGAGAGTGAAGTAAGTACCCTCCCCAGAGGCTGGGGCCTCAGAAAAGAGAGAAAGTTGGTGCGAAGAATCAACTTCCATAATCTAGAGGGACCAGAGTTGACTGTGTTGCATATCAGTACTCATCTTTTGTCCAGATTTTTAGCTGACCAGCCTTTCCTAGAAGGCTGCAGTCCATGGGGTTGCTAAGAGTTAGACACGACTGAGGGACTTCACTTTCACTTTTCACTTTCATGCATTGGAGAAGGAAATGGCAACCCATTCCAATGTTCTTGCCTGGAGAATCCCAGGGATAGAGGAGCCTGGTAGGCTGCTGTCTTTGGGGTTGCACAGAGTTGGGCATGGCTGAAGCAACTTAGCAGTAGCAACAGTCTTTTATGTAGGCTAATGAAGTTTTCTTCCCTTGCTAAGTGAAATGTGTCCCTTCATCAGAGGACAGCAAGGAACACACGTTAGTTCACTGTAGGAATAAAGTGAAAGATGTTTCCTAAATGGGTTAAAAATACAAACCAAGCCCTCTTTTCTGAATATGTGCATCTTTTGGGTGATTGTGAAGGAGAGGGATGATATTAAATACTTCTCCCCAAGGCTGTAAGCCAAGATGGATAGAAAAGGCTTCTATCCATCTTCTATCCTGCTTCTATGGATAGATAAGGTTTCCCTTTATCTGGACATGGAACAACAGACTGGTTCCAAATAGGAAAAGGACTACAAAAGGACTGTATATTGTCACTCTGCTTATTTAACCTACATGCAGAGTACATCATGAGAAACGCTGGGCTGGATAAAGCACAAGCTGGAATCAAGATTGCCAAGGAGAAGTATCAATAACCTCAGATATGCAGATGACACCACCCTTATGGCAGAAAGTGAAGAAGAACTAAAGACCCTCTTGATGAAAGTGAATGAGGAGAGTGAAAAAGTGGCTTAAAACTCAGCGTTCAGAAAACTAAGATCATGGCATCTGGTCCCATCACTTCATGGGAAATAGATAGAGAAGCAGGGGAAACAGTGGCAGGTTTTATTTTGGGGAGATCCCAAATCAGTGCAGATGGTGACCACAGCCATGAAATTAAAAGACGCTTACTCTTTGGAAGAAGAGTTATGATCAAACTAGACAGCATATTAAAAAGCAGAGACATTACTTTGCCAACAAAGGTCTGTCTAGTCAAGGCTATGGTTTTTCCAGTAGTCATGTATGGATGTGAGAGTTGGACTGTGAAGAAAGCTGAGCACCGAAGAATTGATGCTTTTAAACTGTGGTGTTGGAGAAGACTCTTGAGAGTCCCTTGGACTGCAAGGAGATCCAACCAGTCCATCCTAAAGGAGATAAGTCCTGAGTATTCATTGGAAGGACTAATGTTGAGGCTTAGAGACTCCAATATTCTGGCCACCTGATGTGAAAAGCTGACTCACTGGAAAAGACCCTGATGTTGGGAAAGATTGAAGCAGGAGGAGAAGGGGACGACAGAGGATAAGACGGTTGGATGGCATCACCAGTTCAGTGGACATGGGTTTGGGTGGACTCCAGGAGTTGGTGATGGACAGGGAGGCCTGGCATGCTGCAGTCCATGGGGTCACAAAGAGTTGGACATGACTGAGCAATTAAACTGAATCGAACTGAAGGTTTCTCCTAAGGTCTCCTGATCACTCATTCACAAAAGAGTGATTTCTTATCCTTAGATAAGAAATGTGAAAGAAAAAAAAAAAAAAGAAAAGCTTTATTTCTGCCTCTAACACTTCCTATTGACTTTGAGGCTTCCAGATGCTTTTGAAGGTGTTTCCAAGGAGCAGTGATCAACTATGGCATCTGTCTTACAAGGACAGGCAAGTGGGGACCCAGAAGAGAGCTATGGTATCCTAGTAGTAAAATAGAAGTGGAAATTAAGTTCTACCCCATAAGTTGAATAGTTTAGTTTATCTACTTCTTGAAACTCATTTTCCATTTTGTTATCCTTTAATCAAGCCCTGTCTGAGTGTCTGACTTCAGCTACACTGCAGGTTACATAGGTAGACTATGATCAGAATGGAATCACCAGAAAAACACTACACCCGCTTCTCAGAACAAAACTAGGAACAGGGTTAGAGCTGCAAGTACATTAGGAATAAATATGGTAAAACCTCCCAAAGGAGCACCATAAAATCTACCTGCTCCTATTCAACAACTGATTCAACCTCCTTATTCCAACCCTGGAAAACTTTCATCTTCTTTTACAGAAAAAAAAAAAAGTGCCTATTACCTCTACAGCCACAATACCATGTAAGTTTATAATTATAGAGAGTTTCTTAAATAGAAACTTCAGGGCACTATAATTCAATAGATTTCCAGTTTATTTAGACATATACAGTAACATAATTGAAGAAACAACTCCATTACTATTTGTTAGTCTATAAAGAACTAAGGAAAATAATGGCTAAAATTTTGTTTAAAACAAGGTAATTATTTTGAATATTGTAAAATAACAAATAAAAAGCTTTTTAATGAGTTCATCATGTTTGGGGTATGTTAAATGTTATTTTTCAATTATACGATTAGAATAAAAATTCAAGTTTCAGTGCAGTTATTCCATTATTATAAATGAGAGCTAGAGTTACCGTTGGCTTTGGCCAAGTTCTCTTAAAAAAATAATCTTCTAATGCATTATAAATTACTATAAATACCTCTATAATTAATACTTTAGGATGTAAAATTGTATGCATTCATTATATTCAAGTAAATTACGCCATATTACATATAAATTCCCCTCTCTGTTATTGTTTTTGAAAGGGGGAAAAAAAAACAGCCAGCGTCTTGCTAAACTGGGTTTTTAACTCTACCTGCTATGCAAACATGCACAGATTTTTTTTAATGAAATGAAAACAAAATAGGCATTTTCTGGTCTAATGAGCTATTTTCATCAAAATTAATTCTCTAAATGAAAGTATTGCAAGGCTCATGCTAAGTATAATAACATTTTGTGCATTTTCAGAGGCATGACAATACCCTAGTAATATATGAACTTTGAGAGCCAAACCTACGGTTGCAGCGCAGCACCCAGGAGTCCTCCAAACACCAACGTGAATAAAAGGTTAAGGGGAAAGAGAAGTTCGGCCATAGTGGAGTCTCCTGCTGCTTGACATAACAGATGCTTTCAGTGGGTCAGGTTTTATTATCTGTTACATAATGTCTCAAGTTAAGTTATTTCAGTAGGAAAGGAGGATTTATAGGTAAATTTATCCAGGTTATTCACAAAATATACTGCCCAAAATATGGAACGTCATGATGAAGGCAGTCAAAGATGGCACTGAATAAACCAAGTAGTATTCTTTAGCTGATGAAATATCAGCCCTACCTCCTTCCAGTGTTGTTTAAGGATCAAATTAAATAGTAAATTCAAACACTTAGGAAACACTCAAGAAATATGGTCAACATCAGAGCTGGTTAGACATTGGGATAGTGTTCTTGGGAGATGAGTAGTTACTGTAAGGGCATGCAAAAATTTCTTGGTGCTGATAACATTCCATTGTTTGTTTGTTTGTTTTATAATCTTAATGCCAATTACATGGGTTTATTTAGTTTGCAAAAATTCAGAGGGATGTACACTGTAACGTTCACATTTTATGTCTGTTATTTTTCAGTTAAATTTTTCTTAAAAATAAGATTAATATCTTGAGATAATGTCCTTCAATTGTGTCCAACTCAAATACTTACAAGGGCTAGTCCAGACATATGCTTGGATATGCAGAGTAGGCTGTCCTCCTTTGAATGAATAAATGAATGTCCCATCTAAAGGGACGTATTATCCAGCTCCATCTTTTGTAGTGGCTGGAACTCAGAGGCCCTGTAGTACGAGACTTTTAAGAAAAAAATACTAATTTAGACTTTGCATTTGGAAAATCACTACTTCTAAATGTAAGGAAACGTTCAAAATGTTTCAAGCTCCTTAAGCTGTCAGGGTAAGCTAATTATTCTTGAATTCAGTATTTTCTGCACTAAGAATCAGTCCTGGGGTGCAAGCCAACAAGCACGTTATAGCAAAAATGGGGAGTCATAAGCAACATCCCTCACTGATCAGTTATGCCACCAGTGAATTTCCTGGAGAACATGGCCCAATCTCTTTGTCAGTGGCTCTGATGATATCACGATAGATGGAAAACCTAGGCTTATGGGCTACTGCTAGACAAGAAGACATGACAGGTGACACTAGATGGCACCCCAGCCTATCCACAAAGAGTTGTATTTTTAAGCCTTTTTAGAAATTTTGTGTCATTTGGAAATATTTTTCAAAGGGTTATCATACAAAAGGATGTTGTCAAGTGTCATTATTGTCTCAACAGTGCTTACATTCTAATGGAAAATAAGTTTGACCTTTGAAATGATAAGGATGCAATTTAGAAACTGAAAAAAAGAAAAAGCTGACTCAACAGTATATCCAGGAGTAGAAGTCTAGGCCCTCTCATCGGGAGGCCTCAAGAGCATGTTTGAAGCAACTAGTAGAACAGATCTTTGCCACCTCCAACAGAGATCAGAAAGAGTTAATTTCTGTGGCTGTGGATGTCAAAGTTCCACCCTTTCCTGCCCTACCCCTCCCAGACTCTCTGGGTGCAGTGCTCAAGATGATGGAAATTTCTGCATTCAGTGCCAACTTTGGGTTAGATTCATTTTCCATAAAACCACTCTGTACTCATCAGTAATTTTCGTTTTTATTAGCTTAAGGTATGAGAGTGTGAACTTTCACAACTATTAAAACAATCCTTTGAAGATAAGCCTAATTAGGGGAGGAAAAAGGAGCGTACGTAGGCAAGTGAAATAAATCTACTTTGTTGATCATAATTATTGTAATCTTTGAGAAGATGCAAACATTCCTGGCTCCTTTATCTAGTTATACATTCTCCCCTTCCACTTCCCTCAATTAAATGGAGAAGGGTTGAAGAAAACTATAGACAAATCATTCACATTACCTTATAGATAGATCCTTCATAATACCTTCTTTCCCCACCTGTAAGACCAAAGTGATCCTCAGTGTATATACTTGTGAAATAAATTTTATGGTGAAATAAAAGCATACTGCATATTTATGACAATAACAAAGATGTTTCCTTTATGACATAAAATTTCTAAAATAAATTTATAGGAATTTATATATTTTTTAAGCCACAGTAATATGTGGCAAAGAGTTAAACATAGAAGAAATTAAAATATTACCACACACTATGAATGTATAGCCATTTTATGTTAGCCAGTGTTTTCTGACAAAATAAAGGCAAGGGATGCATCCACCAAGCACAGTTTTGTTGTTTCCTGAGGGTAGCTGACTTTCTGGTGATTCTGCTCAACAATAGTTCTTTCCATTTCAAAGTTGAGAATTTCCGGAGGGAAAGGTGGGTGAGAGTCACTCCCATGCTATAGAATCAGTAAAAGAAGGTTTTGTCAGTCAGTGGAACCTGTGCAAATACCAAGTGGATATTCGGCCAGGAGAGAGTCAAGTAGTTAAGCTTATGAAGGAGAGGTATCTATCCTGAGGTCCTTCCTGTTTAAAGGAAAAAACAAAATTGAGATGGGGAAAAAGAAGACCATTAGAAAATGGTGAAATATGAGTGAAAGAAAGGCTTTTCCAGTAGAACAGGAAGTCTGGTAATAATAGAATCAACAGACAAACATTGAGTTACTGCTGAAGGAAGTCTGGACGCCTCTGAAACATATGAGGTAGCACAGATTGAACTATTCCCCCAGAGAAGCAGCTGCTAAGTTAGACCTTCAACATAGCCTGGGGAACTTCAGAAGAAGATGATGAACACAGACATAAAGAGGCTAGAGGTAGCCGGAGATACACACAACCAAAACTAGTAAAACATTATAAACCCTTGGGGAAGAAAATGATGATTTAAAAGTGTCATTTCTTCACTTACTACTATTATTTACAAATTTCCTATTTCTAAAAGGATTTAATGCCCAGTGGATGTGGTTAGCAAAGCCTTCACAGAAAAGGCTGCACCTGAGCTGGGCTCTAAAAGAGACAAAACTTGCCAGGTGGGGAGAGATGAGAAGTATGGATCAGATGGAGGAAACTGCATGAACCATAGTGTAAAGCATAACGGTAGATGGTGTTTTGGGAAAATAGTCATGATAGGCAAAGCTTTTCCACAGGTTTCCCTTTTCTGTATGAGTTGCAAGCTCATAAGATCTAAGAAGTTTTCACAGATGTGGAGGGAAGTATGACGTTGTGAATGGGACCAGTTGAGACAAACTTATATGCTATAAGCTTGTGCTTCTCTATCCCAAAGTGCCCGTGGGGAATCTTCTGATTAGGAGGAGCTGCGTGAGGAGCTGGTATCTGTGGAGCCCCACAACTCTTATGACCTCTTTGAGCGTTAAATCTCTATGGCTGGTAGTTTCGCCAACTAGAACCTCTGGCAAAGCATGGAAACCTCCCAGATATAACCAGCTGGTACATCTGGTTGAAAATCAGATATTACTTTTTGCTTGGTTTCTGTTGAAATTGATCACCTGATCTGAGGAGGCATTGTAACTCTCTGGTCTAATATTAGCTTTGGGGGATGGGTCAGCGTAGATTGAATGACTAACAAGTTAAGAAGAACCCAACAGAAGTAGAAATGGTATAGCCAAGCAGAGAGCAATCCAGCCACAGCATGTCAGATTTATATGAAATAATGGAAACTCCACCTCCATTTGGGGGACACTTCCACCACTTTGCCACCTGAATCAAAGATGCCGACTCAGTGGGGCTCTCGATTCACAGTTGTTGTTTGTGTCTTCAGTTGGTCAGTCATATCTGACTCTTTGCCACACCATGAACTGTAGCTCACCGGGCTTTTCTGTCTATGGGATTTGCCAGGCCAGAATACTGGGGTGGATTGTCATTTTCTTCTCAAGGACATTTACTTACCCAGGGATTGAACCCATATCTCCTGCATTAAAAGGCAGATTCTTTACCATTGAGTCAACTGGGAAGCCCTAGATTCATAGTTGCTGTTGTTTAGTCACTTAGTCAAGTCCAATTCTCTGCAACCCCATGGACTATGGCATGCCATGCCAGACTTCCTTGTCCTTCACTATCTCCCAGAGTTTGCTCAAATTCATGTCTGTTGAGTTGAAGATGCCATCGAACCATCTCATCCTCTGTCGTCCCCTTCTCCTCTTGCCCTCAGTCTTTCCCAGCACCAGGGTCTTTTCCGTGGAGTCAGCTTTTCACATCCAGTGGCCGAAGTATTGGAGCTTCAGCTTTAGCATCAGTCCTTCCAATGAATATTCAGGATCGATTTCCTTTAGGATTAACTGGTTTGATTTTCTTTCTGTCCAAGGCAGTCTCAAGAATCTTGCCCAGCAGCACACTTCAAAAGCATCAATTCTTCAGTACTCAGCCTTCTTTATGGTCCAACTCTCACAACCATACATGACTACTGGAAAAACCACAGCTTTGACTAGGTGGATTCTTGTCAGCTAAGTGATGTCCCTGCTTTTTAATACACCGGTAGGTTTGTCATAGATTTTCTTCTAAGAAGCAAACTTCTTTTAATTTCATGGCTGCAGTCACCAACCATAGCGATTTTGGAACCCAAGAAAATAAAGTCTGTCACAGTTTCCATTGTTTCCCTGTCTATTTGCCATTAAGTGATAGGACTGGATGCCATGATCTTTGTTTTTTGAATGCCTGGTTTTAAGGCAGCCCCTTTCACTCTCCTCTTTCAACTTCATCAAGAGGCTCTTTCATTCTTCTTTGCTTTCTGCCATTAGGGTGGTGTCATCAGCATATCTGAAGTTATTGCTGTTTCCCCCAGTAATCTTGATTCCAGCTTGTGATTCATCCAGTCCATCATTTCACATGATGTACTCTGCATATAAGTTAAATAAGCAAGGTGGCAATATAGCATTGATGTATTATTTTCCCAATTTCAAACCAGTCCATTATTCCATGTCTGGTTCTCACTGGTGCTTCTTGACCAAGATCACTCAAAATGCCTAAGCCTGCTTCCCTGATGGTTTGGCTAGCCTGAATCTTGATTTGTTCACTGAAGTGCTGAATTGTTCAACTCAATATCCGTGATTACAGAACCAAAAGAGATAAAATTGTTCTGCTCAGTGGGCACAGTGCAAAGCTGTTTTCATCACTATACCCCTTGATGAATCTGGTTATATTTGACTGATTCTTGGGCTGTTGCCAATATTTGGTCTTGGAAAACTAAAGAATCAAATAAAAGATACTCCTCCTTGAGGTTGTAGAACAAATCGTGGCTTTTGATCAAACTGTCTGGGTCATTCATGAAGATACCTCCCAGAAGTGCTACTTCTCTGCTGAGACCCACAGGAATCAAGCTGCTGGTAGAGCCTGAACCACTTAGATTACCATGATTGCAGTGGATCCATCTTCTTAATGGAAATGTAAACATCCATAGTCATACTAGACTAAGCACAAAATGAAAGATGCTTTGTTTAGACACATGTGCTCCCACGTATGGAAGGCTGTGGCTCTTGCCCGCAGCTGATCCAATTGTCTTACAGTGAGAGAGGACACATTATAAGGGGAATTGCTCCCTCTCACTCCTAATAGATGAAATCCATCAGAAATTTTATTGCCCTCTTGGGGCTATTGTTAGTACCTCACCAATGCTGACACATTTTTAGATATGGTGTTGATTTGTTTTTTAGGCCATTTGACTCTGCCCCTACCATAATGGTCCTTGAAAACATGTGTTATATTTTTGCCTTTTCAAACAAGATAATTCTGGCAATGCTTGACCTTTATTGGAAAATCTACCCAATTGTTGGCTTGTATTCCAGATATTTGATAGACCTTCCATGCATCCATGGGATCTGATATTACCGAGCATTGAAAAGACTTCCTCAAATGTCAAGTCAAAAGAATTTCTGACTCTACATTGTCCACAGTGTTATCAAGGCAGTTTGGTCATTGGAGCTAATTGTCTCTAAAAGGGATCTTTTCCTCTCATCTACTTCATGAGTACTGAGCAGGTTAAAAAAGCCGGGAATTCATATGGATTTATCTTAAGAAACTATCATTCTGATGACCATTCCTGGACATGACTCATCTTTATTTCACCTAACAGTAACCCCAAATAGCTGGTTACTATAACCACTGAGTGGGTCAGTCTCCTGGATTCTCTTCCTGGGCTTACATGAATCTAGATTATAAGGATAATGAATACTTATTTAAGAACACTGCCTGCCAAGTCTTCTACAATGGCCCACCTGGGCCAACATGGGAGGTGTAACTTTGCAAGTTTTATAAAAATGCATTTGTCCTTCTGGCATTTGATGTTTCCGATGAATGATCTGGATGCAAATAGGAGATAATAATTGAAAAAAAAATGGCATTATAGCTACAGGTATGGGCATGTTGATATTTGGCAGTGGAAGGAGAGTGGCAACTCTGTTCTTTGGTTGGGGATAAGATGAAAATAAATGAGAATCTTAATGGAGAGACAGGGACATAACGACCTATGATTTATCAGCCATTCTGGAGGTTTCCTCATGAACAGAAACACACTGGCACAGATCTTCCAAACTATTGCAAGATTCTTATATTTAACTGACCGCTGGGTCCCCCTTTCTCACCAGACTGCTACTAGCATGGTTTGATCACCACTCCCTTTAAACTTACAGGAAAATGAGACAGATATGGTGTCTCTCTCCAGATCCAAGTGCAGGCATACTCACAGCTCAGCAAAATAAACATGAATTTATTGCTCCAGAGTGAAAAAAATACTATCCTTTAGAAAACACTAAAAACTCTAAGTTCAGATTTTTTTTATCCTGTAAGCTGTCATGGAAAAGAATATTTTTTTCTCCCCTTCTAGGTTCTTGAGACTGGTCTAGGAATTAAATTGACGTGAGATAGATGAACAAGCAGGAGATAAACAAATAGAAGTATAATATATATATACATGGAAAAACTCTAGGAAAGTTGAGTAATGCACAAAAATGCCTGAAACTCTCACCTTAAATACTATTTTCAGTTAAAAAGAGAATATTAGAACTTCACTTGTGAGAAAGGAAATTCACATGGAGATGGAAAGGCAAATGTTCGGTAAACAAAGTTTTACTGGGCTAAGTAGAGACCATGCCACACAGAGTGGATTCTGATCTAGTTAATGCCCCCCACACCCAGCCCATATGCATTGTAGGTATCTCTGGTAAGTGCTATATTCCTGTAAGAGGCCCTCTATTTAAATTCTTCCAGGGGCAAGGGGTGAGGTCAAAGTTTCTTCCTGAGCCTTTCAGGCCTTGATTATTTTTAGCTGAAAATAATGCACATGCCAAAGAGACATTTTGGAGTGGCGAGTTTCACTCCTCTATAAATGCAACCCAGTGCGTGTGCAGGTGTCACCTGCGCTTGTGAGTCACTATATGGTAATTGGGACTTTGGTAACTGGGACTTCCCAATGCAAGAAACACGCAAACAAAACACACTCACATTCTGACTACTGCTCTTGTGAGTAATGAAGTCCTTTATCTCTGATCTATGACTTTCTTGTCTTTTGACAAAATTCATGAAACTATTACAGGTAAATGTGTTGGCTTACAAATAGGGTAAAAATCTCAGAGTTTCAAAGCTCATGACAGTACCTAAATCCAGGTGGGCAGAAACATTGCTGTTTATGAACAAAGTAGTGAGGCATCAGGCTGGTAAAATAGAGGGCTGGATTGTGAGAAGCCTTACTTTCCATACTATGGGGTTTAGAATTTTCCTGTAAGAGGGAATCATGAATAATTATTAATAAGTAGAGTGGCAGGTAGGAGAAGAGATTGGGAAAAGGAAGACTGGTGCTCAGAAACTTGTTAGCAGGCATCTGACAGTCTAGATAAGAGATGACAATGACATTTCCCAGAATATTAGATATGGGAATGGAAAGGAGCAGAACAATTCAAGAGCCATTTTAGAAGTAAGCTCATGTAACTTGGCTTCCAACTGAATGTGAAAAGGAAAATAAAGGATTTTAATATAACTATGAAGTTTTTTAGTTATGGGTCTGTCTAGATGTACAAAGCTGCGGTCCATGGGGTTGCTGAGGGTTGGACATGACTGAGCGACTTCACTTTCACTTTTCACTTTCATGCATTGGAGAAGGAAATGGCAACCCACTCCAGCCAGTGTTCTTGCCTAGAGAATCCCAGGGACGAAGGAGCCTGGTGGGCTGCCGTCTATGGGGTCGCACAGAGTCGGACACAACTGAAGTGACTTAGCAGCAGCAGCAGATGTACAAAACAAGTTGAATTTCTAGCGCATAGCAGTCAAAGAACAGAAGCTTCTCATGAAAATGATTATTAATAGGAAGAACAACTTAAAATAGTTTTATAAATTTTAAAGGCATGAACATTTTTCAGTTGAAATATAGTTGATTTACAATGTTAAATTCTGATATACAGCAAAGCAACTCAGATATATATATATATATCAGTTCAGTTCACTCGCCCTGTAGATATATCTATTTATATACTATATGTATGGATATAGATATAGATATATCTTTCATATTATTTTCCATTCTGGTTTGTAAACAGGATATTGAATATAGTTCTCTATGCCATATGATAGGACCTTATTGTTTATACATTCTATATATAATAATTTGTATTTCCTAATTCAAAAATCCCAGTCATTCCCTTCTCCACGCCTCTCCACATTGGCAACCACAAATCTCCTATCTATTTCTATGAATCTGTTTTTGTTTCATAGATAAGATCATTTGTGTCATATTTTAGATTCCTACATATAAATGACTTGTCTGTCTGACTTACTTCACTTAGTATGAAAATCTCTTGGTCCACCTATGTTGCTGCAAATGGCATTATTTCATTTTTATGACTAACATTCCACTGTATATATGTACTATATATTCTGTATCCATTAATCTGTTAATGAACATTTAGGTTGTTTCCATGTCTTGGCTATTGTGATAATTCTGTGATGAACTTATGAATACATGTATATTTTTGAATTATAGTTCTGTCTGGATATATGCCCAGTAGTGAGATTACTGTATTTTTTGGCTACTCAATTTTTAATTTTCTTCTGCCTAATTTTTGATTGGGTGTTTGTTTTTATGTTATTGAGTTATATGATTTGTTTATATATTTTGGAAATTAAGTCTTTGTTGGTTGCATCATTTGCAAATAGTTTTTCCCATTCTGTAGGTTGGCTTTTGTTCATGGTTTCCTTTACTGTACAAAAACATGTAAACTTAATCAGGCCCCATTTGTCTATTTTTGTTTTTATTTCTACTAAGGTATGAACATTTTTGGCCATTTATTTAGCTGACCTAAAGTATATTAAAGCCCAACATTCAGAAAACGAAGATCATGGCATCTGGTCCCATCACTTCATGGCAAATAGATGGGGAAACAGTGGAAACAGTGTCAGACTTTATTTTGAGGGGCTCCAAAATCACTGCAGATGGTGACTGCAGCCATGAAATTAAAATACGCTTACTCCTTGGAAGAAAAGTTATGACCAACCTAGGTAGCATATTGAAAAGCAGAGACATTACTTTGCCGACTAAGGTCCATCTAGTCAAGGCTGTGGTTTTTCCTGTGGTCATGTATGGATGTGAGAGTTGGACTGTGAAGAAGGCTGAGCACCAAAGAATTGATGTATTTGAACTGTGGTGTTGGAAAATACTCTTAAGAGTCCCTTGGACTGCAAGGAGATCCAACCAGTCCATTCTGAAGATCGGCCCTGGGATTTCTTTGGAAGGAATGATGCTAAAGCTGAAACTCCAGTACTTTGGCCACCTTAGGCGAAGAGTTGACTCATTGGAAAAGACTCTGATGCTGGGAGGGATTGGAGGTAGGAGCATAAGGGGACCACAGAGGATGAGATGGCTGGATGGCATCACTGACTCAATAGATGTGAGTCTGAGTGAACTCCGGGAGATGGTGATGGACAGGGAGCCCTGGCGTGCTGCAATTCATGGGGTTGCAAAGAGCCAGACATGACTGAGCGACTGAACTGACTGAACTGAAAGTATATTAATGTTCAGTCGTGCATGTTTCCTGTAAGTAGTCATATACTTAGTTGTTAATTACAGGCACTACATAACTACTCTCATGTTCAGGGCAGTGGAATAGGAATGGGCTATAGAATCTGATGGTCCTTGGCCTAAATATAATACCACTTACTAGCCATAGTTACTTTGCCTCTCTGAGCCCATTCCTTCTTTATAAAATAATGATGCTTACTCCTACCTACCAAGGTTGTTCAGTGAATCACACAAGACACACATATTAAGTTCCTAGGACATTGTTGAATCTGGTTATGTTAATTATTCTCTGCTTATCTTCTTTCCTTGCCAAATTTACAACTGCCTCCTTAGAACTAAATTGCTCAGCTCATCTAATCCCTTTTCCCATAACTTTCATCTAGTCTTTATGCTTCCCTTATTTTCTACTCAGACAAGCATCAGCTCAGTCTTTATGACTCTCCACACACCATGTTTGAATGTCTTTCTCACACTATGCTTCCTTGGGCTGCCCCATTTAATTTACTCTAGGACTCTTATTCGGAGAAGGCAATGGCACCCCACTCCAGTACTCTTGCCTGGAGAATCCCATGGGCGGAGGAGCCTGGTAGGCTGCAGTCCATGGGGTCGCAAAGAGTCGAACACGACTGAGCGACTTCCCTTTCACTTTTCACTTTCATGCATTGGAGAAGGAAATGGCAACCCACTCCAGTGTTCTTGCCTGGAGAATCCCAGGTATGGGGGAGCCTGGTGGGCTGCCGTCTCTGGGGCTGCACAGAGTCGGACACAACTGAAGCGACTTAGCAGCAGCAGCAGGACTCTTATTTCCCAAAATGTATTTGGGTGAATACTTCTAAATCTAACTTCTCTCATTTAGAACTAGAGGGTGAAAAATCAGTAACATTAGAACTGAGAAACAAAGCCTTCTATTTAGAATTTTTATTTTCTGTTTAGTGTTAGAATTGTAGTGTTAGAATGGAGATTATGGCAAAACCTTGTGGCAAATCTTCTTCTAAAAGGAAATGATGGATATAAGAAATAAACTAAATATTAAGGTCCTCACATGGCTCCCATAAAGTTCACAATTTAGGTTTCAGGTAGGCAGGATCATTGACAACAAAGTGTGATTCTGTGGGAACCATGTTCCTAGTCACTCTGTTAAAGTGATAAAATTAAATGTTTTGATTAAAATCAGGGTTTGGGATCAGGTGGGCCAGGATTCCATTACTTTAGCTTTGTCATTTATAAGCTGTGTAACCTCGGACAAATTACTTAGTCTATTTAAACCTCAATTTCCTAACTTAATAAAGAAGAAAACAGTAAAGGTACCCATACCAGGGATCATTGTGAGGACTAAGCTGAATAAACTATGTAAAACGCAATGGCTAGTTGTTGTGAGTACTCAATAAATGTTAGGCATTGTAATATGTTTTTTGTGTAGGTGGGAAGCACAAACTGGATTTGAATTCAGACATTTGACTCAATGTTTATATTTTTAAAAGCTATATAAAATTATCCCAAAAAGTGATTTATTTGTATGACTTTTGCAATTACAGCGTGTCATAATAGATGTTAAAGCAGAACATTAAAACTACTATACAAATATAACATTACTATTATTAAATACATAAGTAAACACATAAGATTATTAATCTTAGACCAAGAAATTCTATTATGCAAAGTACTTTCAAAACACATAGTTATATAAAAAGAGAAAAATTTGCTCAGAAAGCGAGGAATAAGTCATCTTTATAAGCTTCCATTCTAATAGTGCTACTTAGATGACAAATCATAAAACGATTTCATAGCTATTACATTCATAAAGACATTCTCATTAATAGTGTAATCTCTCACAATATGTTATTTACCTGATACTTAGATGCAAATGTGATCTGAGAGTATTAATTTTTAAAATGAGTATCACAATGACCCTAAAAGATAACTGTCAAGCACACAGAAACAACCAACTACCTGTAATAAACGTCACATAAACTTCTCCGGTGCAGATTGTGTTAGTATTTTATGTACTCTATAGGCAGTAAATGCTGTATGCTATCATGTAAATTCATTTCTAGCTACTCCTTATAAATCAGAGGCCTGGTATATCCTAACAGTCTGACCTATAAATGCTTTTTGAGTCATGCTTTGTTGCACTTATCATCGTATTTGTTTATCAAACACATTCACAAATCCTACATTCTAAAATAAATATTTATGGGCTCTTATTGCCAGAATTTAACTAGCTGTGTTTAAAATATTCTAGAGGTGTCAGGATATTCCCACATAACCTATGTCCATATAAAGTCATGAAGTCATAGAATCAAACTTTTCACAAGCAAATGTAGTTTCCCTCAGCCTCTTTAACACCTGGTTTCTTCCCAGATGATTTGAAAAATGCTTCAATTATTCCAGAGTGACGATACCAGAAAATATCAATTTAGCCATGTTTACCTATTGTGGGGGCAAAAGAACAGTGGGACACTCAGGCACGTCCTTATCACTAGTGTATTTCTAAAAAGTGATTCTTTTTACATATTTGTTTACCATACATTAAGAGTAAAGGCTGAGGATGTCATGAGGGAAAATTGAAAGGGATGATCATTCTGGATGGTTAGACTGAGATGGAGTTCAGTACCTCCTCTTAGTGTGAATCAGTTTGGTTCCATAGGTGAACATCTCCTTCAGCAAAGCCAAAGAGCCAAGAGACATATACCCACTGCATAAGAGAGTCCACCATGCTTTATTCCATCTTCCAGTCCACAACCAATATTTCTTTCTGCCTCATAGAATATTCTTCCTGAGAAGAAGTATGGTGATACCATTTTAGACATCTTGATGTTTCCATAGATATTTTGATGCCCTAATAATGTTTTGACACTCTTTAAAGATTAGTTCTGCAGTAAGCTTCCCAACCCACTCCTCCTTTAGGTACTAAACATTCAGTGATGAAAACATGATGTCTAGTGGTCATCGACATAATATGCTAGTGATTTCTTCAAGGCATTATATGGAATTTAGCAGAATTTTTTTTTTTTACTTCTACTTTGTACTTTTTAACTTATATTAGAGTTTTTGAGGGTTTTTATTTTACTTTATATATGTACATACATTTTAGTTTTATTATCTAGTTTGCTTTTTCCATTTTCAAAATTTTTTGAATTATGAGTTAATTTTTTTCTTCTAATTCTCATCAGTTTTATTCTTCACATGCTTTCCATCATTCCCCTTTTAAAGTTAATAAAATTTAAACTATATAACCGTTCAATAATCAAAACTTCACTTGCATCCAAACTCACCTCATTTCTAGGTAAAATTACGGCATACTGTAATAGAGTCCATTAAGATGAGAAATGCCACAGTTTTGAAGTCCTCATTCCAATTTTTCTATTAGTGAAAAGATAAACTACCTACTTCCCATTCACTGCCTTAGCCAGCACTTCTTTACTAAAACTAGTAAAGTAGGAGAGTTGTTTTTCACGTAAAATAAGGAATCAGGACTTTTCCTCCAAAATGTTCTTTTTCAGTGACTATCATGATGACCAATTTGTGGACAATTAAGCAACTAATCAGCTATCAGTATACTTTATAATCAGGTAGTGCTTTACAGTGTAGAGAATATTGCTACCAATCCAATCAACTATACAGAATTTGAATCTTTTTATTTCAGACTAATTGACTGAAAGTAGATTGGCTGAAAACAAAGTCCACATCATCTTTCAGTGGACTAGCTATTTTATTAAGGGAAAATAATTAATAATAATAATAAATGTGGGGAAAGCATTGATTATAATGGTATACCATGGAAACATTTTATAGTCTTTGTAAGAATCTTTAATTTTCTCAAATTTTTTTCACTTCTTGTTTTATTATTTCTTTTTTATTTGCTGGCATACAATTGACATATAATATCATGTTTGTTTCAAGCATACAACATAATGCTTTGATATTTTTAAATATGACAAACTGATTACCACAATAACTCTAGTTACATGTCACCATATATAGTTACAAAAATTTTTTTCTTGTGATTAGAATGTTTAAGGTCTACTCTCTTAGCAACTTTAAAATTTACAATATACTATTATTAACTATAGTTACCATGCTGTAAATTACGTGAAAGTCACTCAGTCATTTCTGACTCTTTGCAACCCCATGGTCACAAAGACCACAGAATTCTCCAGGCCCAAATAGTTAATGGATAGCCATCCCCTTCTCCAAGTTATCTTCACAACCCAGGGAGCAACCCCACATCTCCTGCATTGCAGGTAAATTCTTTACCAGTTGAGCCACCAGGGAAACCCAAGAATACTGGAATGAGTAGCCTATCCAGCGAATATTCCTGACCCAGTAATCAAGCCAGGATCTCCTACATTGCAGACAGATTCTTTACCAGCTGAGTTATAAGGGTTTTGTTTTTTGTTTTCTAGATTTCACATGTAAATTAAATCATACAGTATTTGTCTTTCTTTGATTTATTTAACTTAGCATAATGCCCTCAAGTTCTGCCCATGTTATTGTAAATGGTAATATTTCATTGTTTTTTTATGGCTGAGTAATATTTCATTATGTAAATAAAGATATAGACAATATTTTCTTTGATAGTTCATTCATCAGTTGGTGCTTTTGTTGTTTCTATATCTTGGCTATTGTGAATAACGTTGTGGTTGAACATAAGGATGTATGTATATTTTCCCCTTGTGTTTTCATTTTTTTCACAGAAGTGAAATCCCTATATCATATAGTAGTTCTATTTTTAAATTTTTGAGAAACCTTCATACTGTTTTCCATAGTAACTGAGCCAATTTACATACACACCAACAGTGCACAATTTGTATTCCCTTTTCTCCATAACCTTACCAACACATAAATATTTTTGTCTTTTTGATAATATCCATTCTAATAGATGTGAGGTGGCATCTCATTATGGTTTTTATTTGCATTTCCCTGATTAGTGATATTAAGCACTTTTCACATACATGCTGACAATCTGTCTTATTTGGAAAAATATCTATTCAGATCCTCTACTTATTTTTTTTATGGATTGTTTGTTTCTTTTCAATTGAATTGTATTTTTTTTTACTTATTTTAGATATTACCTCCTTATTAGATATATGATTTGTAAATAATTTTTTCCTGTTCCATATATTGTCACTTGATTTTGTTCATGATTTTATTTGCTATGAGAAGCTTTTTCATTTATGTAGCCTTATTTACTTTTGTTTTGTTGCCTTTGCTTTTGGTGTCAAATCCAAAAAATTACTGCCAAAATTTATATTAAGGAATTCTCTATCTGTATTTCCTTATTTTTAGTTATTAATTTTTATTGGAGGATAGTTCACTTATAATGTTGTGTTCATTTCTACTGTATAGCAAAGTGAATCAGTTATATATATATATAAGAAAGCCTTCTTCAGTGATCAATGCAAAGAAATAGAGGAAAAGAACAGAATGAGAAAGACTAGAGATCTCTTCAAGAAAATCAGAGATACCAAGGGAACATTTCATGCAAACGTGAGCTCGATAAAGGACAGAAATGCTGTGGATCTAACAGAAGCATAAGATATTAAGAAGAGGTGGCAAGAATACACAGAGGAACTGTACAAAAAAAATCTTCATGACCTGGATAATCATGATGGTGTGATCACTCATCTAGAGCCAGACATTCTGGGATGTGAAGTCAAGTGGGCCTTAGAAAGTATCACTACGAACAAAGCTGGTGGAGGGGATGGAATTCCAGTTGAACTATTCCAAATCCTGAAAGATGATGTTTTGAAAGTGCTGCATTCAATACACAAGCAAATTTGGAAAACTCAGCAGTGGCCACAGGACTGGAAAAGGTCAGTTTTTATTCCAATCCCAAAGAAAGGCAATGCCAAAGAATGCTCAAACTACCGCACAATGGTACTCATCTCACACACTAGTGAGGTAATGCTCAAAATTCTCCAAGCCAGGCTTCAGCAGTGTGTGAACCGTGAACTTCCAGATGCTCAAGCTGGTTTTAGAAAAGGCTGAGGAACCAGAGATCAAATTGCCAACATCCGTTGGATCATGGAAAAAGCAAGAGAGTTCCAGAAAAACATCTATTTCTGCTTTATTGACTATGCCAAAGCCTTTGACTGTGTGGATCACAATAAACTGTGGAAAATTCTGAAAGAGATGGGAATACCAGACCACCTGACCTGCCTCTTAAGAAATCTGTATGCAGGTCAGGAAG
>SJYA01000699.1:1265000-1319407 GCA_006410615.1 Neotragus moschatus | reverse complement strand
TACTTTGGCCACCTCATGCGAAGAGTTGACTCACTGGAAAAGACTGTGATGCTGGGAGGGATTGGGGGCAAGAGATGAAGGGGACGACCGAGGATGAGATGGCTGGATGGCATCACTCACTCGATGGGCATGAGTCTGAGTGAACTCCAGGAGTTGGTGATGGACAGGGAGGCCTGGCGTGCTGCGATTCATGGGATCATGGAGCGTTGGACACGACTGAGCAAATGAACTGAACTGTACTGATATATATATATACTCATATATATATATATATACACTCATATATATATATATATATATATATATACATACTCTTTTTTAAGATTGTCTTCCTATAGAGTATTGAGTAGAGTTCCCTGTATTATATTATTCTTGTTGTTGCTTGGTTTTGTCCAACTCTTTGGGACCTCATGGACTGTAGCATGCCAAGCTCCTCTGTCCTGAACTTCTCTCAGAGTTTGCTTAGATTCATAACTATTGAGTTGGTGATGCTATCTAACCATATCATCCTCTACAGCCCTCTTGTCGTTTTGCCTTCAATCTTTCCTGGCATCTGGGTCCTTCCTAATGAGTCAAGTCTTCGAATCCTTTTGCCAAAGTTGACGCTTCAGCAACAAATATTCCAATGAATATTCAGGGTTGATTTCCTTTGAGATTGACTTGCTTGATCTCCTTGCTGTTCAAAGGACTCTCAAGAGTCTTTTCTAGACAATAAGAAAGCATCAATTATTTGACATCAGCCTTCTTTATGGTCCAACACTCACATCCATACCTGACTACTGGAAAAACCATAGCTTAGACTATATTGACCTTTGCAAGCAAAGTGATGTCTCTGCTTTTCAATACAATGTCTAGGTTTGTCATAACTTTCCTTTCAAGAAGCAAGTGTCTTTTAATTTCATGGCTGCAGTCACTGTCTGTAATGATTTAGGAGCCCAAGAAAATAAAATCTGTCACTGCTTCCACTTGTTCCCCATCTATTTGCCATGAAATGATGGGACCAGATGCCATAATCTTAGTTTTTTGAATGTTGAGTTTTAAGCCAGCTCTTTCACTCTCTTCTTTCACCCTCATTAAGAGACACTTTAGTTCCTTTTCACTTTCTGCCATTAGAATGGTATCAACTGCATATCTAAGGTTGTTGCTATTTCTCCTGGCAGTCTTGATTCCAGCTTGTGATTCATACAGCCCAGCATTTCACATGATGTACTCTGCATATAAGTTAAATAAGCAGGGTGACTGTATACAATCTTGCCATATTTCTTTCTCAATTTCAAAAAAGCATTGTTCCATCCAGTTCTTACTATTGCTCTTGACCTGCATACAGACTTCTCAGGAGGCAGGTAAGGTGGTCTGGTATTCCCAGCCTTGTCTAATTCAATGAAACTAAGCCATGCCATGTAGGGCCACCTAAGACAGATGGGTCATGGTGTAGAGTTCTGAAAAAATGTGGTCCACTGGAGAAGGGAATGAAAAACCACTTCAGAATTCTTGCCTTGAGAACCCCCTGAACAGTATGGAAAGGCAATGAGATATGACACTGAAAGATGAACTCCCAAGGTCAGTAGGTGCTCAATATATTACTGGAGATCAGTGGAGAAATAAATCCAGGAAGAATGAAGGGACAGAGCCAAAGCAAAAACAACACACAGTTGTGGATGTGACTGGTGCTATTATAGAAGTAAGGTCTGTTGCTGTAAGGATCAATATTGCATAGGAACCTGGAATGTTAGGACCATGAATCAAGGCAAAGTGGAAGTGGTCAATCAGGACATGGTAAGAGTGAACGTTGACATTCTAAGAATCAGAGAACTAGAAAATANCTGGTGCTATTATAGAAGTAAGGTCTGTTGCTGTAAGGATCAATATTGCATAGGAACCTGGAATGTTAGGACCATGAATCAAGGCAAAGTGGAAGTGGTCAATCAGGACATGGTAAGAGTGAACGTTGACATTCTAAGAATCAGAGAACTAGAAAATAGACTAGAATGGGTGAATTTAACTCAGATGACCATTATATCTACTACTGTGGGCAAGAATCCCTTAGAAGAAATGGAGTAGCCTTCATAGTCAATAAAATAATTGAAATGCTGTACTTGAATGAAATCTCAAAAAAAACAGAATAATCTGTTTGTTTCCAAGCCAAACCATTCCATACCACAGTAATCCAAGTCTATGCCCTAACCAGTAACGCTGAAGAAGCTGAAGTTGGCAAAACTCTATTAGCCTTTGCCCTGCTTCATTCTGTACTCCAAGGACAAAATTGCCTGTTACTCAAAGTATTTCTTGTCTTCCTACTTTTGCATTCCAGTCCCCTATAATGATAAACACATCTTTTTTTGGTGTTAGTTCAAAAAGGTCTTGTAGGTCTTCATAGAACCATTCGACTTCAGCTTCTTCAGTGTTAGTGGTTGGGGCATAGACTTAGATCACCATGATATTGAATGTTTTGCCTTGGAAATGAACAGAGATCATTCCGTAGTTTTTAAGCTTACATCCAAGTACACAGAGGAATTGTACAAAAAAGATCTTCATGACCTGGATAATCATGATGGTGTGATCACTCATCTANTGGAGGGATTGGGGGCAGGAGGAGAAAGGGACGACCGAGGATGAGATGGCTGGATGGCATCGCTGACTCGATGGGCATGAGTCTGAGTGAACTCTGGGAGTTGGTGATGGACAGGGAGGCCTGGCATGCTGCGATTCATGGGGTTGCAAAGAGTCGGACACGACTGAACTGAACTGAACTGAACTGCATTTTAGATTCTTTTGTTGACTACAAGGACTACTCCATTTCTTCTAAGGGATTCTTGCCCACAGTAATAGATATAATGGTCATCTGAGTAAATTTGCCCATTCAAGTCCATTTTAGTTTGCTGATTCCTACAATGTCGATGTTCCCTCTTTCCATGTCCTGTTTGACTACTTAAATTTGCCTTAATTGGACCTAACATTCCAGGTCCCTATGCAATATTGCTCATTACAGCATTGGACCTTGCTTCTATCACCAGTCACATCCACAATTGGATGTTGGTTTTGCTTTTGCTCCCTCTGTATTCTTTCTGGAGTTGTTTCTCCAGTGATCTCCAGTAACATATTGGGTACCTGCTGACCTGGGGAGTTCATCTTTCAGTGTCATATCTTTTNCTCATTACAGCATTGGACCTTGCTTCTATCACCAGTCACATCCACAATTGGATGTTGGTTTTGCTTTTGCTCCCTCTGTATTCTTTCTGGAGTTGTTTCTCCAGTGATCTCCAGTAACATATTGGGTACCTGCTGACCTGGGGAGTTCATCTTTCAGTGTCATATCTTTTTACCTTTTCATACTGTTCATGGAGTTCTCAAGGCAAGAATACTGAAGTCTTTTGCCATTCCCTTCTCCAGTGGACCACATTTTGCCAGAACTCTCCACCATGACCCGTCCATCTCGGGTGACCTACAAGGCATGGCTCATAGTTTCGTTGAGTTAGATGAGGCTGTGGTCCATGTGATCAGTTTGGTTAGTTTCCTGTGATTGTGGTATTCAGTATGTCTGCCCTCTGATGGAGAAGGATAAGAGACTTATGGAAGCCTCCTGGTGGGAGAAACTGACTGAGAGGAAAACAGGGTCTTGTTCTAATGGGCGGGGCCATGCTCTGCCCACTGAGGCCAAACTGTATACTTAGTAGACACTTGTTGATTTGTGGTTTGACATAGATAAGAAGACATGGAATTAAAAAGAAATGACACTGCTACCAGCCATTGACAAAAGCTTTGATAATTCTTGCAAAGAAGTACTGGTACAATAGTCAGCAAAGGACAGCGTGCAACAGCCACAAGATACACAAAGTCAACAGATTCAAGAAGTTCTAGGTTTTCTCATTCTGGTCAGTCTTATCAATAGGAGGGTGACAATATTACTGCTATTTACATATTGGTACCACACTGGCATGGATTTGCATAATGTATTGAGGCTCTATGCTCCAGAGAGTTGCATTGTAACATATTGGTGCTTAATGAACTCTGAAAAAATTGATTTTCCACAGAGTAAATTAAGGAATGCATTATAGCTGTTAAAGCAATCTTAAGGGAAATCCGAAGCTTCCACTGCAGCACCATGCTTAGTAAGTAATAAATTACATGTTATACTTATTTGCCTTAATTCATGCTAATTTTGTCCAATTAATGTATCACAGTAATTCAGAAGCCTGTCACAGGAGAGCTAATTATTTATTGGATTTTTGTGTTCAGCTCCCTAGGAGTCTACTAGCAAACAAACTTGCGACTGTCTTTCTCTTAAGTCCACGGTGACATTCTTATGTCTTACTGCAGGGAAGTTAGGTTCTTCCTTCTTTCTCAGGTTTTAAAAATGAATTATGGTGTATCCGAGTCAGATTCTTATATTTTGATTGGTGAAATAGTTTCACAACTTGCCACTCTATTAGGATAAGACCTACTATCTTCCCTATCAACATGGTTCTGCTGAAGAGTCTGTATATTTCAGAGTTCTCACTAAGAAAAAAGACATGTTTATTTGTTTGTTATGGGTATGTCTGTCTTTCACCCAAAGTGAATTGGAAAAGTGAGGCAGTGAACTGGACAGTTTCACCAGAAGTTCCCATTTTGGGGCCACAATTCTGTCTTTTGAAGCATTCCATTGGATTTTCTGGATACTAGTATTATTCTCTTCACTCTGCAGAATATTGGTTCTAAACCTTAAAAGGCCACATGCGGTGTTCTAGAAGTATTGTTTAGGGAAAAAAATCAAATCTAATTCAAAATAGCAATCTAAATCTTCTTTGCAAATATAGTTGTTTTTTTTTTAATTTTACTGTGTGGTACACTGTTAATTCACAAGCCCTCCAGATGAATTACTATGAGATTAATATGTGCAATTCATACTTATAAATAATGTGGCAGTTGCTAAATAATTTGTACACCATGATAAGAGACAGACATCAGAGTTAAAGGAGCAGTGCTTTACCAGCTGGGAAATGTTCACTATTTTCTGGGATTCTGACAAACCCACACATTTGCAGACAGCTATTTGTGAAGGGTGAGAAGCATTTGATCTCTTGTTTTGCTCCCTCCTATAAGCATCAGGAGAGCACTTGTCTGCTGATTACCATCTTCCAGCCAAATGAAAAAAAAAAAAGTACCACTCTTTTAAATGCATAAATGTAGAATGATATTTACCAGCAAGTTCTATCACAATGATCAGTAGCAATTGAGACACACTTGCCAAGGTGTTTAAAAGTTTACCTTTACAACTGTCTTTAATTTGTTGAGGAAAAATGATGGTATCTTTTTGTTCCATCGGTTTATACTAACCTGTTTGCCCATAAGCAATCAAGTAAATGAGAATCAGCAGCCTTCTCCAAACTGTACAGTTACACACCTTAGTATACGATTACTTCAAAAGAAATTACCACCTACTATATAATGTCATTTTTCACCTCCACAGTTTTTGTTTGTTTGTTTAATGACTCATTCAAAACCGGAAATACATTTCTGGATTTTTGTTTGCTCTCTTTTACATACAACGTTAACATTTCAGCCATTTTTTCTTTCTGTTATTTTTAGTTTATAAGATTAAATTAACATGTCATTTCCTGGTTCCTTTTCTTATAGGAAAGCCCTTCAGCCAATTACATTACTTCTTGCAAAAATTAATTTTCAACTGCAGCTTCACCCTTTGTAAACTTTGACCAAATTTAGAATAGAATAGTAATATCTAGTTTATTACTGAGTAGAAGTCCTCCAAAGAAAATGCAGATATGAGAAGTCTTGTGTTGGTTATTTCATATGTATTCCAATAATTTCTAAGGTCTACTTTGTCCCAATATATACTACCCTACTGCCCAACATTGAGGACTTGCACTGTTTAAAGTGTCTCTGTTTTACTTTAATTAATTTTTATTCAAATAAAATTACTGTACAATGTTGTGTTAGTTTCTACTGTACAGCCAATGAATCAGCCATCCATATATATTTACTCCTTCCTTCTTGTATTTCCTTCCCATGTAGGTCATCACAGTGTGTTAAGCAAAGTTCCTTGTGCCATAGAGTATGTTCTCATTAGTTATCTATTTTATGCATAATATTAATAGTGTGTATGTATCCAAATCATCCAATCTCTCCCACACCCACCCATATATTTGTCCTCTACATCTGTGTCTCTCTTTCTGCTTTGCATATAACATCACTCATATCATTTTTCTAGATTCTACATATATACATTAATATTTTAATGCAACATTTGTTTTTCTAACTTACTTCACTCTGTATGATAAACTCCAGGTCCATCTACATCTGTACAAATAGCCCAATTTTTATGGCTGTGATATTCCATTGTATACATGTAATACATCTTCTTTATCATTCCTCTGCTGATGAACATTTAGGTTACTTCAGTGTTCTGGCTATTGTAAATAGTGCTGTGATGAACATTGGGGTGTATCTTTTTGAATTACGGTTTTCTTTGGGTATATGCCCAGAAGTATAGCTGCTGTTTCATATGGTAGTTCTATTTTTAGTTTTTTAAGGAAATTTCATACTGTTTTCCATAATGGTTGTATCAATTTACACTCCTACCAACAAGTGTATAAGGGTTCCCTTTTCTCCACTTCCTCTCTGGTATTTATTATTTGTATATTTTTTGATGATGGCCATTCTGACCAATGTGAAGTGATATCTCATTGTTTTTTGATTTGCATTTCTCTGATAATTAGTGATGTTGAGAATCTTTTCAAGTGTTTGTTAGCTGTCTGTATATCTTACTTGGAGTAACGTCTGTTTAGATCTTCTGCCCATTTTTTGACTGGATTGTTGGTTTTTTGTTTTTGTTTTTTGATACTGAACTGCATGAGCTGCTCGAATATTTTGGAGATTGATCCTTTATCAGTTGCTTCATGTGCAAATATTTTCTCCCATTCTGAGGACTGTCTTTTCATCTTGTTTATGATTTTCTTTGCAAAAGCTTTTACATTTAATTAGGTCCCATTTGTTTGTTTTTGTTTTTATTTTCATTATTCTAGGTGGTGGGTCAAAAAAGATCTTGCTACAACTTATGACAAAGAATGTTCTGCTTATATTTTCCTCGTAGAGTTTTGTAGTGTCTGGCTTACATTTTGAGTATACTTTTGTGTATGATGTTAGGGAGTGTTCTAATTCCATTCTTTTATATGAAACTATCAGTTTTCTCAGCAACGCTTACTGAAGAGACTATCTTTTCTCCATTGGCTATTCTTGCCTCCTTTGTCATAGATTAGGTGACCATAGGTGCATGGGTTTATCTCTTAGCTCTCTGTCCTGTTCCTGATCCAGTACCATGCTGTCTTGAGGGTGAAAATGTTTTGGTTTTTTAATGAAAGATTTAAACTGTTGTCTCCTCACTTCAGTCTTTGTATGTATTCACTTTCCGTCAATTAATACTGTGACACTAAAATTCTGAGTCCTGACCAAATGCTAATGGAAATGATTAAAATTCAACCTAATCAGCTCTGTGCATTTTAGATTAGATTGTTTCTTTTTTGGATTCTTAAAAATCTTAGGACATTAGTAGGCTAGGCTGGGCCAGGCCAGGGTCTGTGTGTATTCAGCCTTGAAGGAGGAAAGTCTGGCACCCAGGACCTTCTCACTATGGGTCTCTTGAACTGAGATGAGAGTTTGTCCTGTGTTTACAAGTTCCCTCCCTCAGTGTTTTGACTTAGCCCTACTTGGCTGGGTTGGGAGACAGTCAGTCTGAGACATGTGTGAGTTGGGGATGCAGCGCGTGGTGTTGGTGAAGGGCTCAGCTAGAACCGTATCAGATTCTGTTTGGTCCCAGAATCTCCCTGGGCCTGAACCACTTCACCAATAAAGCATGATCAGTCACAGCAAATAATCATCACTAAATTTCCATCTGTGATTCCTTGTTTTTCTCCGAGTTTCATCTAAAAAACACAAGTGATGACAGGCCTTAATGGGCAAAAGCAGAACTCTTCCTGTCCTGTGGAGTCAGGCCAAGATCCAAGAAAAGATGACAAAAGCCCAAAGACTTCCCTCTCCCTGAACTCTCTTAAATATGGAAAGAAAGAATTTCATCAGTTTTATTTGACCAACAGCTACACCTTGTTCTCTCTTGTATCAAGCTACCCAAGATATTGGATTATTATCTGTTTCATTTTTAGTAACACTTGGAGTTTTAGAACTTAAACATTTCTGCACCCCCAGAGTTTAAGACAATGGTGACATATGGATAACATATCTATCATTGCCTACTTTCTCTCCAGTCAACAAGTCTGTGTTCTGAGAGCTCTGTACCTCTAGGAGGCTGGCTGATGTGTCCAAATCCATCCTTAGAGGATCCCAGACATTGTTACTAGTCGCAAGAACCTTATTCTCTCTCTCACTGTCCACAAAGCAAAAACAACTAGGAATTACAGAAAAGTCAAATTCTGCAGACTTTATTTTTAAGTAAAAACTAAAGAACATGCTATGGAAACTTTAAAACTAATAAATCTAAAATGGAGTAGCCATCATGGTCAAAAGAAGAGTCCGAAATGCAGTACTTGGATGCAAGCTCAAAAATGACAGAATGATCTCTGTTCGTTTCCAAGGCAAACCATTCAATATCATGGTAATCCAAGCCTATGCCCCAACCAGTAACACTGAAGAAGCTGAAGTTGAACTGTTCTATGGAGACCTACGAGACCTTTTAGAACTAACACCCAAAAAAGATGTCCTTTTCATTATAGAAGACTGGAATGCAAAAGTAGGAAGTCAAGAAACACCAGGAATAACAGGCAAATATGGCCTTGGAGTATGGAATGGAGCAAGGCAAAGGCTAATAGAGTTTTGCCAAGAGAAGGCACTAGTCATAGCAAACACCCTCTTCCAACAACATAAGAGAAGACTCTACACATGGACATCAAGAGATGGTCAAAACTGAAATCAGATTGATATATTATTTGCAGCCAAAGATGGAGAAGCTCTATACAGTCAGCAAAAACAAGACCAGGAGCTGACTGTNAGGAGGAAAAGGGGATGACAGAGAATGAGATGGCTGGATGACATCACCGATTCGATGAACCTGAGTTTGAGTGAACTCCGGGTGTTGGTGATGGACAGGGAGGCCTGGTGTGCTGCGATTCATGGGGTTGCAAAGAGTCGGACATGACTGAGCTACTGAACTGAACTGATCGTAAGCAAGACTCTGTGCTTTTTGTTCTTTTTTATGTTGTCGATATTTTTATATCATTAAATCTACTCTGAAAACAATATTTTAAGGATATTTATATAATTTTCAATCTCGCTGTATTGTAAAAATATCTCTTCCGTTACAGTTTATCTCAGGATACTGAATATAGTTCTCTGTGCTATACAGTAGGACCTTGTTTTTATCTATTCTATATATAATAGTTTGCATCTACTAACTCCAAACTCCAGTACATCTCTCCTCTTGTCCCCTTAGCAACTACAAGTCTATTCTCTATGTCTGTGTGTCTTATTTCTGTTTCATAGATATGTTCACTTGTATCATATAGATTCCATATGTAAGCAATGTCCTTTTATGAAATTTACTTCACTTAGTCTGATAATCTCTAGTTGCATCCATATTGTTGATTTGTTACATTCTCTTTTATGATTATTAGTTTTCCATTGTATATGTATACTGCATCACCTTTATCTATTCATCTGTTGATGGACATTTAGGTTGTTTCCTTGTCTTGACTATTGTAAATAGTGCTCCTATGAATATAGAGGTACATGTGATTTATTGAATTATAGTTTTATCTGGATATATACCCAGGAGTAGGATGAATGGATCATGTGACAATTCTATTTTTAGTTTTTTTTTTTGAGGAACCTCTGTACTATTTTCCATAGTGGCTGCACCAACTTATATTCCCACAATAGTATAGAAGTATTTCCTTTTCTCCACACCCTCTCTGGCATTTGTTATTTGTAGGCTTCTTAATGATGGTCATTTTGGACACAGTGAGGTAATACCTCATTGTTGTTTTGATTTGCATTTCTCTAAAAATTAGTGATGTTGAACATCTTTTCATGTGCCCATTGGCCTTTTGTATGTAAATATCTATTTAGGTCTTCTGCCCATTTTTCAATTGGATTGTTTTTTTGTTGTTGAGTCATACATGCTGTTTGTATATTTTGGAAATTAAGCCCTTGTCAGTTGCGTTATTTGTAAATATTTTCTCTTATTTCATAGGTTGTCTTTTTGTTTTGTTTGTGGTTTCCTTTGATGGGCAGAACTTGTTAGTTTGATTTGGTCCTCTTTTTTTATTTTTCTATTTTTGTTTCCATTACCTTGGGAATCTGACCTAAGAAAGCACAAGTACAATTTATGTCAAAGAATATTTTGTCTGTGATCTCTTCTGGGAGTTTTACGCTGTAATGTTGTATGTTTAAGTCTTTAAGCCATTTTAAGTTTGCTTTTGTGCATGGTGTGAGGGTATTTTCCAACTTCAAAGATTTGCATGCAGCTGTCCAACTTTTTTAGTACCACTAGCCCAAGAGACCTTTATTTTTCCTATTTTATATCCTTGCCTTTTTCTATCAAAGATTAATTGACCATAGACGAATGGGATTATTTCTGGGCTCTCCATGCTGTTTCATGGATTTGTATGTCTGTTTTTGTGCCAGTGCCACACTGTTTTCATTACTGTGGTTAGTAGTATTGTTTGAAGTCTGGAAGGGTTATGCCTCCTGCTTTGTTCTTTTCCCTCAGGATTGTTTTGGCAATTATGGGTCTTTTATGGTTCCCTATAGAAGTTTAGGATTATTTGTTCTAGATCTACAAAAAATATCATGGGTGATTTGACAAATATCTTAATTGGAAGATTGCTTTGGATAGTATGGCCAATTTAGCATGAAATATCTTTCCATTGTTTTGAATCATCTATTAATGCCTTCTGTTAATGTTTCATGGTTCTCAGCATAGAAGTCTTCCACCTCCTTGGTCAAGTTTATTTATAAGTTTTGTTGTTGTTGTTGTTGTTGTTGTTGTTGTTGTTTTGGATGTGATTTTAAAAGGTATTGTGTTTTTCCATTCACTTTCTGATAGTTCATTGTTAGTGTAATATGTATATATATGGCTGATTTCTGTGTGTTAATTTTGTATTCTATTAATTTGTTGAATCCATTTATCAGTTCTAGAAGTTTTTATATTGGAGCATCCCACTCCAGTACTCTTGCCTGGAAAATCCCATGGATGGAGGAGCCTGGTGGGCTTTAGTCCATGGGATCGCTTAGAGTCAGGTTTTCCATATATAGTATCATGTCATCTTTATTATAATGACAGTTTTACTTCTTCCCTTCCAATTTGGATAGCTTTTATTTCTTTTTCTTGTCTGATTGCTGTGACTCAGCCTTCTAATTCTATTTTGAACAGAAGTAGTAAGAGCGGGCATCTTTGTCTTGCTCCAGAATTTGACTAAAATCATGTATCCTTCTGTGTGCTGCAGCTACCATAGTAAATGAGTCAGCCCAGGTTCACACATTATGGATTTTGCAGTCTCCTGCAAGGAAGTGGACAAAGGAAGTAAATGAAGAAAGGGATAGAGAAAAAGGGAAAGGAGGCAGTGTTGGCCGGTCCTAGAAAGAGATGTTTTAGAGGAGATCCTCGATGGCTTTTTGTGTAGTCTAGCTTCTTGGTTGAGCTTACATTTTAGGTGAGATTTGAATGAAAAGTAAAAACTTCAGTCATTCATGGGATGGCTAGGTACTAAGGATATTCTACATAAAGGAAAATCCTAAAACAGAGAGTTATGAGATAATTTTTTTAATGAAAAGAATAATCTATACAAAAGATCTTAACTCTCCTAATGTCTCTTACAATAGCTCACATTTACTAACAAATCCTTAGCAGCCTGTCTAAGTGCCAAGCTCCCTAATAGCAAATCACAAGTGACAGCTGATATCTACTTTATTGTTAGAGTCCAATTTCAATAACTCACCTTTGCTCCTGACCTGTTAATGCTTTGTCTTCTCTCCCAGGATCCAAACTCTTGATGTGCCCATTTTGCACTTGGCCTTGTCTCATCTCTAGTCTTTCTGATTCCCTCCTTGCTTAGGTTTTGGCTTTGTACATTATCCAGGGCTGGTTTTGCAAATCCTTTGCTCAGGTAGAATTTGTTGTTGCTTCAGCCCTGAAAATGATTATCTCACCCCTTTGTGGGAGACTCCAAAGTAGTCTACCCACTCTTCTACCCTACCCTCACCCTCCTCCTATAGCAAAGTGATTCAAATAAACATATATTCAAATTTAATGAGATTCTGAAGTTATTGGGGTTATTCAGTTATTGGGCTACCTCAGACACATTTTCTCTTGGAAAAAGCATGTGTACAGAAACTCAGCAAGAATTTTTTTGTAGCAAAGTATCTATTCAGTGATTGGTGGGCAAAATGGAGTAAGAATGCATAAACTGTATGGTGTTTCATCAGGCACTTAGTTTTGTTTGCACTAAGCATTTATTAGTCATAGTCAGGTAATTAAAACTGTTAAGAATGCTGTAATAAATTGAGAAGGCTTTTCTTGTTCCTGTTCTTATCAAGTTCCTGTTTTCTTAGATGTCAAAATGGTAGTGAAAAAATTAATAAAATGTCCCACATCCAGTTCTAGGAGTGTATTAGGCTGTATATATCTGGAGTGTACCTTCTGGAGTTCTAATGAACTGCTAAACCAGATGTCCCTGGCCATTAGGCCTGTTTTCCTGCCACAGTTGAAGCTAAAGTAGCACTCTCATGTCAAACACACTAATGACACAGGATAAATGACATTTTGATAATCAGCATAACCCACATCTGAGCCTATGATTTTACCATGTAAGGGTTAGGCCTATATGAGCTTACTTTATAGTTCTGTGACCATGTGTTTTCTTTTTATGAAGTCCATGGAGTGTGCCAGCCTTAGGACTAACTCTAATATTCAAACCATTTTTTTTAAATGCTGTTGTCAACTTGACAGAAATTGGCCCTTTGCACACAAAAGTGCTATTTTTTTAAACTGATTCCTCCTGGTATGGAGGAATGAGCACTGGATTCAGAGTACTTACAGCATTTCACAGTGATTTCCAACTTTGTTTTCCTACACAGATCTTGCTCCTAATCTAAATGGAGCCTTATCAGTTAGTCTGTTTATATTTGAGTATTCCTTTAGGTACCTCATGTCTAGCTTGTCTAAAAGAGAAGCCAGCATTTCTCATTATTGTATACACATGCTTATTCACACAGACATCTGTTACTAAGGCTCTTTTCTTTGTTGCAATAGCTGAGCATATCTCAAGGTCTTTACACTTGCTGTTATCTTTTTTTTTCTGCCTGTAATGCTCTTCCAGATAACTGCATGACTGACTCTTTCACCATCCCCTTTTTTTGAACTCTTCTAAGTAAGATCTCTCTTGACCACCTATTCAAAAATATCATCTGCTTGCAGCATTACCTATTCTCCTCTCCTCTTTTTCATTTTTAAATATCCCTAAAACCATCTGATATAGTACACATTTTTCCTTATTTATTTTTGTCAGCTTCCCTCAGGGAGGGAGTATTTTTGTCTATTTTATTCACTGATATACCCTTAGGACCTAGGACATTGTTGTCTGGAATACAGTAGTCATTCAATGTTTGTTGAATGAATGAGTGAATCAACATTCTCTAAATCTTCCAAGCTGAAATCCTTGATTCAATCTTAACTTTCTTCTTCACAGTGCAGATGTGACTTCTTACCAAATCTTGCTGCTGCTGCTGCTGCTGCTAAGTGGCTTTAGTCATGTCCGACTCTGTGTGACCCCATAGACGGCAGCCCACCAGGCCCCCGCATCCCTGGGATTCTCCAGGCAAGAACACTGGAGTGGGTTGCGATTTCCTTCTCCAATGCATGAAAGTGAGAAGTGAAAGTGAAGTCGCTCAGTCGTGTCCAACTCTTAGCGATCCCATGGACTGCAGCTCACCAGGCTCCTCCACCCATGGGATCTTCCAGGCAAGAACACTGGAGTGGGGTGCCATTGCCTTCTCCGCATCAAATCCTACTTTAACTGAAAAATGAGTCTCAACTATCACCATTACTTTTTGTTTATTTGATCACTAGCTTAATCATTATGTCTTCCTTCAATTATTGGAATAATCTCCTACTTTCATGTGCCTCCATCTATCTCTGATCCATCCTATACACTGTTGTCAGATCTAACTTGCTAAAATTAAAATTAAGTCATCCAGATTTTAAACTTTGTTAATTTCCCCTTATCTAAGGATCAAAACCCTACTACATTTTCTGTCAAACTCTATTCTTTCTCTAAGACCCAGTGTCATCTCAGAAACATGCCTAGCTTCTCCAGAGGGAGTTACATCAGTTGAGCTCTTAGTACTTCAGTCATGTCTCTATTATAGCAGATTATTTCTTCCCTCGAGGAGCTCTTGCTGCTGCTGCTAAGTCGCTTCAGTTGTGTCTGACTCTGTGAGACACCATAGACGGCAGCCCACCAGGCTCCCGCGTACCTGGGATTCTCCAGGCAAGAACACTGGAGTGGGTTGCCATTCCTTCTCCAATGCAGGAAAGTGAAAAGTGAAAGTGAAGTTGCTCAGTCGTGTCCAACCCTCCGTGACCCCATGGACTGCAGCTTTCCAGGCTCCTCTGTCTATGGGATTTTCCAGGCAAGAGTACTGGAGTGGGGTGCCATTGCCTTCTCTGCGAGGAGCTCTTAGTAAGACCTTATTGGATGCTTTAATAATTACGGAAGAGGAAAAAGGCAAAAGAGAGAGGCTTACAGTCTAAAGGAGTAGAGAGATGACACCGAAAACCAAAAATGCCAACGTAAAATTCAAGTGAAAAAATAATATGTTTTTCCAAAGTACGTTCCTTGTGATGCTAGCAGGTATGATATAGACCTGGCACTGCTGGTGACCTGCTGCAGTAGCATAAGCAATACTGCAAATCACTAAAGTTTCCGGTGCTGCTGCTGCTGCTAAGTCACTTTAGTCGTGTCTGATTCTGTGCGGCCCCATAGACAGCACCCCACCCGGCTCCCCCATCCCTGAGATTCTCCAGGCAAGAACACTGGAGTGGGTTGCCATTGCCTTCTCCAGTGCATGAAAGTGAAAAGTGAAAGTGAAGTTGCTCAGTTGTGCCTGACTCTTAGCGACCCCATGGACACAGCCTCCCAGGCCTCTCCATTCATGGGATTATCCAGGCAAGAATACTGGAGTGAGGTGCCATTGCCTTCTCTGGAATTTCAGGTAGTGCTAGGGCAAATGGGGAGCAAATATCTGTCTTTTATAAACTGTTAAATCATACCAGATAAATCATTCATCTTTTGCGCATGGTATAGCAGGTTGGTTAGACCTATCCTTCCATAAATAACAGTATAAAATTTAAGCAAAATGTTAAATCTACTGATACTTGAAGATACTGGAGAAGAACCAAAATTAGGTAAAGATAATCAGTTCTTGAAAGATCACAGAGTTTGACTCCATTCAAATCAACGTCCAGCTAGAATGAAACAACCTCGCGTTAGAGACATAGAAGAGGATCAAGTATTTCTATATCATACAAATGTTATATAAATATTATATATCATGTTATAGATATGTGTAACATATGAACTGACTGTGTCCCTTGATAAATACACACAGTCAAAAACTGATAGACATTTGAAGAAATAGGAAAAGTTATATATGCACAGAAACAAGAGCAGTGAATAGAAGTTGAACCCAAGATGACCCATATTTGGAATTAGCAGGTAAACAACTAGTATAAATATGTTCAGGACTTAAAATCATAGCTAAATAAATAAAGTGATGGGAAATCCTGACAGAGAAAAGAAACTCATAAAGAAGATCCCAAATGGAAACTGAAGTTTTAGAATTAAAAAAGTATAATAACTGAAATTAAAAGTATACTAAATTGACTCATCAGATTAGTGATAGCAAATGAAAGTCAGTAAATTGAAAGATCAATAGAAATTGTATAATCTTAAGAACACAGAGGGGAAAATTGAAGAAAAATTAGAGTATTAGCGAATTGTGGGATAAAGTCAAACAATTATTGGAAATATATATTATTGTAGTCCCAGAAGAAGAGAGAATGAAGTAGGAAAAAAAAAGTCTGTTTAAAGAAATAGTGGCCCCAAACTTCTTGAAGTTGATGAAAACCATTCATTTACAAATTCAAGAATCTCAGCAGACCCACGCAGGATAAATACCAAGAATAGCAGACAGAGTACATGTTGTCAAACTGCTGAAATCTAAAGACAAAAAGAAAAATTTTGAAACCATTCAGAGAAATATTGCACACATGGAGCTAATGTTATAGATAATATCTGTTTTGTCATCTATAAAAGAAAAAAAATCAGAAAGCAACGGGATGACCTTTAAAGTAATGAAAGAAACATTAAAATCTGTTAACCTAGAATTTTATTTTTCATGAGAAATACCCCTCCAAAATGAAAGTAAATGAAAACAATTTGAGATAACTTTAAGGTTATATTTAGGATAATAGAGAGAATCTAAAACCAGCAGATCACTAGGAGAAATGTTAAAGTTCTTCAGGCAGAAGGGTCAAGGTATCTGATGGAAGTTCTGACCTTCAGGAACTAATGAAAACCTTTAAAAAAGGCAGATTTGTGGAAAATTACAAAATATAATACGTGTTTTTCTTCTTTCAATTTAAACGTTTAAACATTAAAAGAAGCATAACTTGTGTGGCTTTTACATCTGTATATATACAAGATGCTAGCCCAAAGGACAGAAGGCAAATGGAATTATGTTATTCCAAATTTCCTATAATTTATGAGAAGTAGAATATTAATTCTGAATAGACTCTGATAAGTTAACGATGCATAATGTAGTCCCTAGAGCAACCATTAAAAAATGCATGGAAATATAGCTAAAAGTCAGAAGAAGAATTAAAATTGAATCCCCAAAGTCTATCAACTCAAAAGAAGGCAGAAAAGGGGAAAGAAAGAAATAAAAATCAGATGAGACAAAGCAAAGAAGGCAAATGATAATGGTTCTTGATGTTTTACAAATTCTGCAAAGTTTTTGTTTAAATGATCTTTTCCCCTAGAACTTATAGCATAGTCGAGAGGAAAGTGGACCAAAGATAAATCTGTGAGACAGAAAATAAGCTGCATCCCTCCCTCTAGCAAATGAGTCTTCGTTAGTGAATCAAGTTTTGTCAGTTTGACTGCAAAATACCTCCCTTCTGACTCACTAACTAGTCAGAGGTTCTCATGTCTCTTCCACACATAGACTTCTGGTGAGTTACTTGTTTGCAAAACAATGGTGAGTTTGTCTTAAAACCAAGTGCGGGAGGAGTATAAGCTCAAATTGGCACCACTGGCTTTACTAGCAATGGCACCCCACTTCAATACTCTTGTCTGGAAAATCCCATGGATGGAGGAGCCTGGAAGGCTGCAGTCCATGGGGTCGCTGAGGGTCAGACAAGACTGAGCGACTTCACTTTCACTTTTCACTTTCCTCATTGGAGAAGGAAATGGCAACCCACTCCAGTGTTCTTGCCTGGAGAATCCCAGGGATGGGGGAGCCTGGTGGGCTGGGGTTGTACAGAGTCGGACATGACTGAAGTAACTTAGCAGTAGCAGGAGTAACTCTTGTCTCATTCCTCATGGCAGTACATTCAGTAAACAGTGAATCACCAGATTTTGTCCATATTTCCCTCCAAGGAAGATAATTTACAAAGACAAATCCTCTATCCTTAAAACCCACCACATTAGTTTGGGCCTTACTGTTGTTTTCCTGAATTACTGTAGTATCTTCTTAACACATTTTTGATTGCCAACAGCAGCAAGTCTGACAAATGGGGTCAGAATGTAAATGTGTGCAATTTATTTGAAAAACTGTTTGGCAGTTACTAAACATGTAAGCCTCTACCTATCATATGACCCAGATACTCCTTTCCTAGGTATTTACCTAAGAGAAGTAAAAACATGTTTTCACAAATACGTGTAAACAAATATTTATACCTAGCTCCTTTATTCACAACAGCTAACAGCTGGAAATACCCAAATGTCCATCAGCAGGTAAATGGATAAACAAAATGTGCTGTATCCATACAATGGAATACTACTCAGAAATAAAAATGCGTGGATTTTTATACATGGAATAACATAGATGAGCCTTGAAAGCATCATGCTGAGTGAAGGGAGCAAGACACCGAATATAGATCATATAATTGAATTTTAATTCAATGCAAAAGAAGATCAGTGGTTGCCTAGAGCCATGGATAGAAAAAAGAGTACATCTGCCAATGCAGGGGACATAAGAAATATGGGTTCCATCCCTGGATTGGAAAGATCCCCCAGAGAAGGGCATGGCAACCAACTCCAGTATTCTTGCCTGGAGAATCCCATGGACAGAGGAGACTGGTGGGCTACACACAATTCATGGGGTCACAAAGAGTTAGACAACTTAGCAACTAAAGCAGCTTAACATGCCTGCACCTGCTCTTGGTGCCTGTACATAGGGCATAATATGAAGATCAGTTTATATTGTAGTTATTGTTCTTAGCAACCAACTTCTAATTTAGTTATAAATCTATAATCATGCAGGCTCTGGCTTGGGAGACATTATGATATTAAATAGAGAAGGCCCCATGGTTCATTTCTTCTGTCTAAACTTTAAGCTGATTTGTTTTTCTTTCATTTGTCTACAATAATTCCTTTAGGATATCTATTGCTCTGTTGCTAATTTTAACTGTATTCGTTGTTAAGTGCTCTAGGATTGCAGAACAAAGGGCACTGTTGCATTGTGAGAATGTATTGTTCTCTGTTATATTCCAAAGGGATGTGTTAATGGCAGAGTTTTAAGCTAAGCTAAACATGTTTAGGGTTTTGTTTTTTAATTTCCAATGTATTTGCTTCTTTAAAAGAATGGATGTTTTTCCTAAATTTGAATCTCATTCAACACAGTAATATTTTAGAAATATTCATTTAAAGCTCCTCTCGTACAGTGTATCCAAGTGATAAGTTACAGGCAAGAGTGTTGTCTACGTTGCATGCTCTCTGCACATTGGCAGAGCCACATAACATCACATTTGTGTTTTCCAAGATGTGTACTGACACTACTGTACATATTTTTATCAATAATTTAGGGTATCCTTACACAATCACCTTTTAACCCTATAAGTTCAGGACTGTGGGTTGCTATTTTAACCAGCTAAATAATTCATTAGGAAGAACAAACTGTTTCACTGACTGATCTGAGGATTCAGCCATAAAGGTTGGACTGCAGTGTAAACACACCTAGAGGAAAGTACCAGGGTTCGCATCTGCTCCATCAGTCACNATAATGGTTCTTGATGTTTTACAAATTCTGCAAAGTTTTTGTTTAAATGATCTTTTCCCCTAGAACTTATAGCATAGTCGAGAGGAAAGTGGACCAAAGATAAATCTGTGAGACAGAAAATAAGCTGCATCCCTCCCTCTAGCAAATGAGTCTTCGTTAGTGAATCAAGTTTTGTCAGTTTGACTGCAAAATACCTCCCTTCTGACTCACTAACTAGTCAGAGGTTCTCATGTCTCTTCCACACATAGACTTCTGGTGAGTTACTTGTTTGCAAAACAATGGTGAGTTTGTCTTAAAACCAAGTGCGGGAGGAGTATAAGCTCAAATTGGCACCACTGGCTTTACTAGCAATGGCACCCCACTTCAATACTCTTGTCTGGAAAATCCCATGGATGGAGGAGCCTGGAAGGCTGCAGTCCATGGGGTCGCTGAGGGTCAGACAAGACTGAGCGACTTCACTTTCACTTTTCACTTTCCTCATTGGAGAAGGAAATGGCAACCCACTCCAGTGTTCTTGCCTGGAGAATCCCAGGGATGGGGGAGCCTGGTGGGCTGGGGTTGTACAGAGTCGGACATGACTGAAGTAACTTAGCAGTAGCAGGAGTAACTCTTGTCTCATTCCTCATGGCAGTACATTCAGTAAACAGTGAATCACCAGATTTTGTCCATATTTCCCTCCAAGGAAGATAATTTACAAAGACAAATCCTCTATCCTTAAAACCCACCACATTAGTTTGGGCCTTACTGTTGTTTTCCTGAATTACTGTAGTATCTTCTTAACACATTTTTGATTGCCAACAGCAGCAAGTCTGACAAATGGGGTCAGAATGTAAATGTGTGCAATTTATTTGAAAAACTGTTTGGCAGTTACTAAACATGTAAGCCTCTACCTATCATATGACCCAGATACTCCTTTCCTAGGTATTTACCTAAGAGAAGTAAAAACATGTTTTCACAAATACGTGTAAACAAATATTTATACCTAGCTCCTTTATTCACAACAGCTAACAGCTGGAAATACCCAAATGTCCATCAGCAGGTAAATGGATAAACAAAATGTGCTGTATCCATACAATGGAATACTACTCAGAAATAAAAATGCGTGGATTTTTATACATGGAATAACATAGATGAGCCTTGAAAGCATCATGCTGAGTGAAGGGAGCAAGACACCGAATATAGATCATATAATTGAATTTTAATTCAATGCAAAAGAAGATCAGTGGTTGCCTAGAGCCATGGATAGAAAAAAGAGTACATCTGCCAATGCAGGGGACATAAGAAATATGGGTTCCATCCCTGGATTGGAAAGATCCCCCAGAGAAGGGCATGGCAATCAACTCCAGTATTCTTGCCTGGAGAATCCCATGGACAGAGGAGACTGGTGGGCTACACACAATTCATGGGGTCACAAAGAGTTAGACAACTTAGCAACTAAAGCAGCTTAACATGCCTGCACCTGCTCTTGGTGCCTGTACATAGGGCATAATATGAAGATCAGTTTATATTGTAGTTATTGTTCTTAGCAACCAACTTCTAATTTAGTTATAAATCTATAATCATGCAGGCTCTGGCTTGGGAGACATTATGATATTAAATAGAGAAGGCCCCATGGTTCATTTCTTCTGTCTAAACTTTAAGCTGATTTGTTTTTCTTTCATTTGTCTACAATAATTCCTTTAGGATATCTATTGCTCTGTTGCTAATTTTAACTGTATTCGTTGTTAAGTGCTCTAGGATTGCAGAACAAAGGGCACTGTTGCATTGTGAGAATGTATTGTTCTCTGTTATATTCCAAAGGGATGTGTTAATGGCAGAGTTTTAAGCTAAGCTAAACATGTTTAGGGTTTTGTTTTTTAATTTCCAATGTATTTGCTTCTTTAAAAGAATGGATGTTTTTCCTAAATTTGAATCTCATTCAACACAGTAATATTTTAGAAATATTCATTTAAAGCTCCTCTCGTACAGTGTATCCAAGTGATAAGTTACAGGCAAGAGTGTTGTCTACGTTGCATGCTCTCTGCACATTGGCAGAGCCACATAACATCACATTTGTGTTTTCCAAGATGTGTACTGACACTACTGTACATATTTTTATCAATAATTTAGGGTATCCTTACACAATCACCTTTTAACCCTATAAGTTCAGGACTGTGGGTTGCTATTTTAACCAGCTAAATAATTCATTAGGAAGAACAAACTGTTTCACTGACTGATCTGAGGATTCAGCCATAAAGGTTGGACTGCAGTGTAAACACACCTAGAGGAAAGTACCAGGGTTCGCATCTGCTCCATCAGTCACAGGCACCTGATGTTCTGCATCCATCCGATAAGCTCACGTCTAGGAAGAAAGAAAGGGTGACACTGAGAGCAAATCACTGTGCCTCTAAACTCCCGAGAGTCTCAAATTACAGTAAGAGAGAAAATTAGGGTGTTTCTTCTGTTTCCTTATTAGAAAGGGACCACACAGAGTGAACATCAGTAACAAAATGCAACTGTGAAAACAAGATTTTGGCAGGAAAGAGAGGTGTGAGGAGGAAGGTGAGAAGGGCATATTTGGAGGTATTCCACCTCATTTTCCCTGGGAATAATTGCTGAGCCAACTACATAAATCAAAAGAATGCTTGAAAACATTCATTGTCTTAGAAGACCATTTATTACACATATATGAGGTCAAGCCTGGTGCTCTATGAAAGAACAAATGACTGTGTTGTAAGTGTGCTTGAATTATCAAGAAATGAAATAGCATGTTTACTTTTTTCCTAAAAAAGAAAAAAAACCTACTGAGTAATATATTTCATAACTCATTTGAGTAAAAGTCCAGAAGGCATTTGTTCTTCCTTGAGTACTTAAAAACCAAGGACAGGAGAATATCATTTCTGAATACATTATTAAACTTTATTTAGAAAAGAAAGCTTGTTTTCTCAAAAAGTAAATAAAAGGCATTTTTCTAACACTGTAGAATTTTCCATATACCTATGAAAATGCAGGGTACTGTAAGTGCATGCTAAAACAGTTTGAAAATAATTTATGTTTTATCAGTATATTCCAGTGATTTGTTTCATAATCTCATTTGATATAGAATTCAGTGAAGGTAATGGTGAATACCCATATAACATGGTCAAAATATTACTTCTAAAGTGGTAAATGAAAACTAAAATATCAGACTTCAGATGAAAGTCATGTCTATTAGAAAAGGTAAACATTAGCTTTGGAAGAACAAATGGAATGTTTCTTAACAGGTTTGGCAAGATGAGTGGAAAGTATTTCTCATACACATTTTTTTTCCGAACAAGGGATAATTTGTGAAGGGATAAATTAGTGTAGGAAAAACAAGTTGGGAATAGATTGTAAGCAACAGTTTAATGAGTAAACCATCCACAGATTCCCAGAAACTGTTAGGCATTGAGAGAACTTGTCACTAAATATATGGTAGTGATTACCTTGAAAACCTCATTCAACTCAGAAACATACAGTTCATTTTTCCTGATGTTATTTTTCTGAGTATTTTTGCATGTGTACAGAAATTTGCCCAGAGCCTAGAGACTGTAATTTTCCTTCTATAAATACACAGATTATCAGTGTGTTTGGTTTTTACAAATACTAGTGAGCAGTCATAATTCAGATAGTCACATTTTTATGATATTAATAGAAATTCCCAACTATTGAGCAAAATGAATTGATAATAGGAACTTAAACATTTATCATATGCCTGGCATTAAGCTAGAAGAAAATATTGAGAAATATGTCATGGCTGATATTCTTAAGAAGTTTACTCATTTCATTGAAGAATTAAAAATAGCACACAAGAAATAAGTAATAAATGTATGTCATTTATAAGTGCCATAGGAATTCAAAGAAGGGTGAATAAAGATGATATTCAGGCAAGACTAAGATTATGCTGACATGCAAGGATGTAAGTATCTTGATGATTTTCGAAAGAGGAGAATATCAGCTTCTTTGATGTGGAGAGGAAAAGTGTTATATGAAAAAAAATTTTATCTTCAATACTATAACAATTTTATGTTTAAGAAGAGATCAAAGCCAATAAATTTAGCTTTCATAATTCAAATCAAGGAAATCAAAGCTTTACAAATCTCTGTCTAGTAGGGTAAATAAAAACTATGATTCTTAAAGGGGTGAGGGGGAGAGGGTCATATCAGAATCTCTCCAGACAACAGAAATCTATTAACCATGGCTAAGAAACAATGCAGGAGGGAGCAAAGTGGGTGAAGATGCTCCAGGTGGTGATTCAGTGGGATAGAAAGTGGAAAAGAACTTGAAATATGTGGAGTAAGGTGAAGATATGGGAGTGGAAGCAGATGCTGGTAGATAGACTATTGCAAAATAAAGTGCCAAGTTCACATGACTGGACTTGATTTGATGGACAAGAAAGATCTATTTGATTCTCAAGCACAGAAGTGTTAAGATAGATGGAGTTCAGGAAAGCTAGTCTACCTGATACATATACAAAGGATGAAAATGAAGATTGAGAAGAAAATAAAAGAAGATAAATGAGTTAGGAAAATGCTGGAAAATTTAGCCATGTAAAGTCAGGATTGGGGGTAAAGTAAGGTAGTAGACTTTCTTCTTTCCCAAAGATGTAAAGGTATGATTTCAAGTCTGGAAAACTAAAAGAACTTACTGATACTTACATGATCATGAGGGTGATTTTCCCAGGGTTAGACTGCACCCTGGAGTTTCTCCAAATGTGGGAAACATAACCTTTGGTGGAGGGTGATTGTGCTCACACTTTTCCTAAAGGGAAAAGAGAATATTTATTGAAACCATGCCCACACTCTTACCCTCATCAGGGTACACAACAAGCATATTCTTTTCACGAAGTTAGAAGAGCAGTTAGTTGGAAAACATGGTCAGTAGTTTAGGGTGCAGTCCAATTTCAAGGATTTAGTCTATTTCATCCTATGGTGTAATTTCTTCATCTGGATTGTCATTCCCCGGTTTCATTTTGGTAAATAATAGTACTAAACTATAAAAACAAGATTCAATATCTCCTTCCAGTTATGTACGCCATGGTCAGGTAAACTCAAGAATGGTTAAATTATGGGGGTATTTTTCCCCACATGTACATGGAATGAAAATAAGTAAAAGTCTTTTCATTTCTCATTTGTGTGCCTCTTCCAGCATATGGCCTTCTCTGGCTGGTAGTTAAGTGAGAGTCATACTTCAGAATCTGAAGACAAATGGTATTGAAGTGTCCCTTCCCACTCACAGGTTCCCACTTTTCCTCTGTAGCTCTGAAAGCTGTCCAAAAATCTGTGTTGGCTGGCATCTAGAGATGTTACTAATTGTGGATCCAAAATTGTCTACTAAAAGAGGGCATAAAGAGAAGCAAGAATTTTTCATGCCTGACCAACTCATAGATTGAGTAGCTGCACACTGTATAGTTAGCACGAGAGAATTAGATGGAAGAACTTACAAATATATGGTTTCAATATCACTGTTTCCCACAGTATTCTTAATCAAAGTCAGATCTGTTGCCCCAAGTTATTTTTCCTTGGCATGATGAGGTATGATTTTAAGTGCCAGTAATATGATTGTTTCCACAATACTGTGACATTTATTTTCTTACACACACACACACACACACACATACATATGGGCCACCCTAAAGACTCTGTCCATCTAGTCAAGGCCATGGTTTTTCCAGTGGTCGTGTATGGATGTGAGAGTTGGACTGTGAAGAAGGCTGAGCACCGAAGAATTGATGCTTTTGAACTGTGGTGTTGGAGAAGACTCTTGAGAGTCCCTTGGACTGCAAGGAGATCCAACCAGTCCATTTTGAAGGAGATCAGCCCTGGGATTTCTTTGGAAGGAATGATGCTAAAGCTGAAACTCCAGTACTTTGGCCACCTCATGCGAAGAGTTGATTCATTGGAAAAGACTCTGATGCTGGAAGGGATTGGGGGCAGGAGGAGAAAGGGACAACAGAGGATGAGATGTCTGGATGGCATCACTGACTCGATGGGCGTGAATGTGAGTGAACTCCGGGAGATGGTGATGGACAGGGAGGCCTGACATGCTGTGATTCATGGGGTCACAAAGAGTCGGATACGACTGAGCGACTGAACTGAACTGAAGGACTCTGTACTGTCAGTGTCATTTTTAGTGGTGTCATAAAAAAAAGCCACTACCAGTTTTATCAAAGAAGGTAAGTCTACAAGTATAATCACCACTGCTGCCCAAGTCACTGGAGAACAGGGTAGTGTTTCGAAGAGCTGCTGCTGCTGCAGCTAAGTCACTTCAGTCGTGTCCTACTCTGTGCGACCCCAGAGACGGCAGCCCACCAGGCTCCCCCATCCCTGGAATTCTTCAGGCAAGAACACTGGAGTGGGTTGCCGTTTCCTTCTCCAGTGCATGAAAGTGAAGAGTGAAAGTGAAGTCGCTCAGTCGTGTCCAACTAGTAGTGACCCCATGGACTGCAGCCTTCCAGGCTCCTCTGTCCATGGGATTTTCTAGGCAAGAGGACTGGAGTGGGGTGCCATTGCCTTCTCCTAGAAATCAATTATTTAGTCCTTAATGCGCCTCCATATACAGCATGCCACCACCAGGATAAAGTGGTTGAATGCTATTAAAAGAAGCGATTAATTAGAAAAGACACACACACGCACGGACATACACTTTCCAGGTGCCAATGATTTCATTGGATTTGAATAAGATTTCAACTGGCATCTGATATTTTGCAGAAAGCAATGAAAAACAAGAAAAGAGCAGATTAAGCATGAGGAGGAGCAAAGAAGAGGATGGGAGGCGGGGTGACAGTATCTGCTAATATCTTTGATAATTACTTTCTGCAGCCCCTCAAATTAAAACAAACTAGGAAAAAGAGAAGCCAAGCTTGCAAGTACAATAACTTTTATGTAGCTCCCCTTATAATACATTGCTAGAGTTACCCACCTGTAACAACTAAAAGCTTATATGTAATTTGTAGGATTAGGAATACAATGGAGATTGGTTAAATTAAACATTTCCCCCAAGGAGCTGAGTGAAATAAATAAGAAGTAGTAGCCAGTGCCAGGGTAGTAAGTGGAGGGGATTGTGATCCTTTGCCAAAAGAAGCCAGTAATACTCGTACTGGGGAAGAGACCAGAGAAAAGGTAAATAAAGACCAGTTCACATGGGCAGGGAATGGCACAACGTTTCTGCAGGCCAAGTCCTCATCAAAGTGCAAAGGCCCCGCCCCTGAAGCTCTTTGTGCACCTGAGTCTGCTCCAAAGCATTGCACAGTTGTTCCTTCTTCATTTCCTTCATCACCACCCCAAAGACAGCCATGGCTAAAAGGTGGTGAGATGAGGTAGGGGAGAAGTGAGAAGGAGTAGAAAATAGGGCAAAGGGAATGAGGAAAAAAATATGTCTGAGAACCAGACAACAGCTCCCTCTTGTCCAGCTTGGCATTGAATGTGAGAATTAAATTTTAAACTTAAGTGGCTAATTCTTGAACACCAAAAGTAGACTTTTCTAATCCCCCAAAATTACATAAAAGTTACAGAGGCTGGCTCAAACCCTGTTTAGGGAAGATAAGAGGGAGGAGATTTGATGTAGAATAGTTGACATTTATTTTAGAAGATATAATTTTCATGTTAATTGAAACTACTTACTGAATCAGTGCCATGGACTGAATGTTTGCATACCACTAAAATACATAACTTGAAATCCTGATCCTGAGGTGATAGTGTTAGGAGATGGAGTCTCTGGGAAGTGATTAGGTCATGAGGATGGAGCCTTCTTGAAAGGAATTAGTGTCTTTCTGAATGAAATCCCAGGGAGCTCTCTCCTGGCTTCCTCCATGTAAGGATTCAGGGAGAAGACAGCTGTCTGTGAACCAGGAATTGACCCTAACCAGACTCCAAATCTGCCCACAAATTCCTCTTGTTTATTAGCTGCCTAGTCTATGATATTTTTTTGTTATAGAAGCTTGAATGGACTACAACCAACATTTTATTTTTGCTGTGCTTAGTCACTCATTCGACTCTTTGTGACCCCATGGACTGTAGCCTGCCAGGCTCCTCTGTCCATGGGATTTTCCAGGCAAGAATATTGGAATGGGTAACCATTCCCTTCTCCAAGGGATCTTCCCAACCCAGAGATCAAACTTGGATCTCCTGCTTTGCAGGAAAATTCTCTACCATCTGTGCCGCCAGGAAAGCCCATATCTCTGCTGGGGAAAGATATTTTCTTATACATTCTGTGTCAGCAGCNAATGGGTAACCATTCCCTTCTCCAGGGGATCTTCCCAACCCAGAGATCAAACTTGGATCTCCTGCTTTGCAGGAAAATTCTCTACCATCTGTGCCGCCAGGAAAGCCCATATCTCTGCTGGGGAAAGATATTTTCTTATACATTCTGTGTCAGCAGCATAATGCTCTGCCTTTGGTGTCTGTCTGATCCTGTTGTTTCACAGGAATAAACCTTGATCACCTTCCTGAAACCTGTCTGTAGTGTCCACATTCACTATAACTCCATTTTTGACTAGACTTTTTTAAAGTTTTTTTTTTTGAGATGTAATTCACATACCATATCAGTTCAGTCGCTCAGTCGTATCTGACTCTTTGCGACCCCATGAGTTGCAGCACGCCGGGCCTCCCTGTCTATCACCAACTCCCGGAGTTCATTCAGACTCAAGCCCATCGAGTCAGTGATGCCATCCAACCATCTCATCCTCAGTCGTCCCTTTCTCCTCCTGCCCCCAATCCCTCCCAGCATCAAAGTCTTTTCCAANGAAACAACAACTTTGGGAGTCTTTGTAGCGCCTTCCTCACCCACCCCCACCCTTCACCCCACCCCAGACCAGTGCCCTCCACTGGCCGGACACGACACTTCCTCCCAGCACCCCATGCACACGATCTCCCTCAGCCCAGATCCCACGCCAGAGGGCTGGCTGCCCCCACCCCCCACAGGCAACAACCCTAAGCAATCTACTTTCTACATATATTTTCCTATTTTGGACATTTTATATAAATGGAATATGTGGTCCTTTCTGAATGACTTCTCACCTATGGTAATGTTTAAAGGTCCATCAAAATCATAGCAAGAATGAGTATTTGATTTTTTTAATTGTCAAATGCATTGATTGTAAGGATATACCATATTTGGTTTAAACATTCATCAGTTAGTGGGCACTTAAGATATTTCTACTTTTGGTTATTATGAATAATTCTACTATTAATATTTGTATATAGGTTTTTTATTGAGTGTAATTATTTTACAATGTTGTGTTCCAAGTTTATTCTTTTGCATGTAGATATTCAGTTGTTTTAGCACTGTATGCTGAAAAGACTATTCCTTTCTTCGGTGAATTGTCTTGGCACCAAATAATTTTAATCTTGAGTTTTCTATTGAATTTTTATTTTCCCATTATACTTATGGTCATAGCTCCAAGTTCTTGGAATGCACATTATTTCTGTTTGAAATTTAGTACTTGAACATTTTTGGGTAAATTGCTTTCTTTCATAAGAGCTTGAAAACTGTAACTACTGGCTGGCAGTGGTTACACCTCCCCAACCCCTCTCCTCTAATGTATTCCAAAGAAGCTATTACAACCTGCTCCAATGCTACATCTCAGTTATAGCTGGGGTCTCTTCTGCTCCAGCCCACAGTTAATGATCAACAGCCAAATTTCTTCAAAAGTTGCCTCTATAAAAGTTATTCTCATTTGTACCTCTCTAACTTCAGTCTTTCTCTAAACCTAAATTTCTAATCCTCTAAATGGCATCCCATCACTGAAATATACAAAAACTCGAATATACAAAACATGTGTTATCTGTAAATCTTGCTTCAAGTCCAGTGTTGTATTTTCCAATTAAGAGAATCATCACAATCCTAATCGGCAGGCCTGAGATCTCAAAGCTATTTCTGATACTTTGCTATCTTGGCTTCTGATGTAGCTACTCTTTTGTTTGTGTGACCACAGAGCAGAAGTTCACAATAGGGATTTTATGCTCTTTGGGTCAGGCTATTTAGTCAGTTAAAAAGTTTAGAAACTCATCAGCAAAAAACAAAACAATAAAACTGACCCTGGGTATTGTCAGGGAAGTTTCATCCTACCATGAGTGAATCTCTATTTATCTCTATATTCCAAACTATCCCTATCATAGTCTTAGAAGGTTGTTAGTAAAATTTGTCACTCAGTAAGCTGAATGATGGTCCCTTCCAGGTTACGTAGGAGGCCATGGATGGAGTGTGTGTGTGTGTGTATGTGGGAGCGAGAGAGAGCAAGAGAGAGAGAGAGATTTGATAGAAACTTAGTCAAAAACAATGTGTAAGAATTAGAGTGCAATAACAACAGAAACCAGGATACATGGAGCTTCAAGCCTCAGGCAAGTGACTAGTCAGAGGAGACAAGCCTCAGCCTCTGGATTGGCGCTTAGTTATAAAGTTCTAGCACAAGAGCAGAAATTATTGAGTTTAAGGCAAGAAGTCAAGTTCTTAGGCTGAAGCTGCCAGCAAGATTTTGACACTGAACATGAAGGGTATTCAGACCAAATTTGAGACTAAAGATCAAGGCAAAAACTCTATTAATAGCTTAAGCTGGCACAATGGAGATGAAAAGAACTGAGACTTGGAAGCAACTAACCTAGTCACTGAGACGGAAGAGACTGAAGGAACCAAATCCTGAAGGACCCAGTAAGGGCCAGTTAACAGCACGTGCCGGGTCTCATGCAATGCAAAATTGTACAGTACAAAATTGCAGCTACAATTATATCCAGGGTTTGACTGGGACAGTTCTGGTTTGTCCTCATTTTGTGTATTGCTTCAGAGTCCCATTCCATTTAGAATTGTCCTAGACAGAATACCCAAGTTTGTATCTCATATTATGCGGTCATGTGACTTGGAGAAAAGCAAAGCTGATCATCAAAGAGTCTTAATTTTTACCCAATCCTCTGCCAGGATTGGCTTGGTAACAACAGATGAGACAAAAATCTGAAGAAAGATATACAGGTTATGACTGAATGTGGAGGAAAGTAGGGGCAGTGATCAAAGACCACCTACTTAGACAGAAAGGAATGCACTCTGATATCCAAATATAGCTCTCTTTTGTCTTTTTTCTTTAAATAACACCAATACTAATGCCCTAGTTAATTATATAATACTTCTCCCACTTTTTTGTTTTCTCTTTGGCATGTGACTCTGCTGTTTACCAAATGAATCAGTGATTGGGACTGGGTTAATTTAATCAAAACAACTGCTACCATGATGAAAAAAAAAAACAAAAACAAAAAGTGTGACTATCCAGTTACTTTAATGGGAAATGATTGTGGTACTGTGGTGCAAAAAAAGCAATCAATGGCATGTAACTAAGTTTCTGCCAAAACAAAATGATGTGAACCTAGTAAAATTATGCATTTTCTAATTTGCTTTAATTCAAGTGAGTTCTATAGCTTAAATTTGACATTTCCACTCCTGGGAAGCCAAATTCTTCAGAGATTGAATATCACAACTCCTTAGGCCAAGACAGAGCCTATAATTGAAAAATAATTTTATTCTTTCTTTCTTGTTTTAAGGGACAAAAAATTAAAATCACTGTACTTTTTTCTCTTCCAGTCCTAAGAGAGGTTTCCCCATTCATGACATAATTGAAAGTTTCCAAACCTAAAATACCTTTAAAACAGGAATAAATCAAGACTAAGTAGGGTCCCTCTCTACGCTTTTTGAAGAATAGGTTCCAAGTAGCTCTCTAAGGCCTCAAAGTAGGACAGTATGGTAAGAAATAAGACTAGAAATAAGGGCAGAGTGCCACTGGGGAAGAAAGGATTAGCAAATAATTGCCTAAGAAAACCTTCACCACAAGATGAAACCTTATCCACAGAGCAGATATCCAATATTGTTAAGATTTATCTCAGTTGATATACAAACAAATGACAAAAAAGAAATTAATTTTTTAATCCATCCATTTCTGTATTTAATGAGTTTTAGGACAGTACAGTGTATTGGTTGAGTACTTTGAGCTTGAAAATTTCTCTACCCGGTCACAGCTTTTAGCTAATTTCATACAAGGTGTATAACCCTAGATACATTTAATTCTCATCTTTTTCACCAGTAAAATGAGGCTGACCATAATAGTATATCTAGAGTTATGAGAACATGTCCAATTAATGTCGCCTCTAAAAATACTTGCAATTATTTCTTCTAATCTTTTTTACAAAGTCGAAAGGGATTTTAATAAATTATCATCTGGGAACTGGATATTTAAGATTTCCCACTGACTGCAATGATTTTATTCATTCAACTTTGTCTACAATCACCTCTGAAAATCCTTTTCAAACTTTCCCTGGTCCAAATCATTGTTAACTTTTGTATATGTGGAGATATTTATCCGTATAGTCTGGACAAAATATTTAGCACCAGAAAACTGGCGCTTCTGTTCTGAGTCTAGATTCTGTGCTTTTAGAATCCAAAGCACATTCTTCATGCTGAGGCAGAGTCACATGCTGTGTCGCTTGTAGCAAATATAATAATCAAGACTAACTGTATAGCATATTGTAGATAAAGTAATAGAATGGATGTAGTCACCTCTTTAAAGCCTAAGTCTTAGAATCTCTTTGAGCTCTTGTATTTTTGTAAAGTATAAATATAACGAAACTGTCATAAGTATTACTTGGAATATTGAAATCTACTGACTGGCGAATATTATAGGTGCATCATTTTATTAATCCTCATCACAGCTACCTAACCTAGATGAAGTAACTTTTTCTCAGTTTACATATTGTATTAATACATTCGATATAATATCGCCACATGTTCTGTTTTTGATTACACTTGCTGGCAGAATTTGACTGTTGTGTTACTTCGAATTTTTGTGTGTCTGTTTTAGAATGTCTCAAGAACAACGTGTAGCTAAGTTTTTAAAAATAAAATCTTAGAATCAATATTATGAGTCAAGACTAATTTCATTTGTAATTTAAGGGATATGCTTTGACTATGTTAATCATTTATATTCTTAATTTTTAAATACATTTATTTCCTATTTCTCTCATTTTATGTGAGAAAAATAATGTATATCCTTTATACTCTTAAAAACATTTTCTCCAGTGCTTTAGAAAATGTATCCAGCTTATAATCCTTATAAAAACTATCAAAGTTTTGAAGAGCATTTTAAACTTTAATTGTCTTCATCAAAAATATGTTTGTGTCTTATTTAATCAGGAGAATTTTACACCCTTCCTGATAATTCTGCATGCATACACACTTCTCAGACTTTGACAATATTACTGGTATTTCTGGTACTGATTATAGGTATAACATATTTTTAATAATATAGATTTTCATTTGAGTAATTACTGTATTACCTTTCATTTTAAGCTCAGATTTATGTATAACCATTTCAACCTCTAATTGCTACTAGTACTCGTTACTATTTCCAACCTCCAGTCATTGCCTTTCCTGTGTCCTTTGGTGAAAAACATTTCTCCATTTGAAGTGAAGATCTCTAGTCAGCAGAGATCAAAACTGGAGGGAAGGAAGCTAATATTTTTCAAGTATGTTGTTTTAATTCTGAGAGGCTCCACTGCCATTTCCATCCCTAGATTCCTAGATTCACATATTATAGCTCTGCGAGAAACAATGCTATGGGTCTTTGTTTCTGAGTACATACTATATCCTGTAAGATCAGTCCCCCTAAATGTTAGGTTGGTATTACCCATCTAGAGTGCCATGACTTGATCATCAGGAGCCCACCTAGCCAGATGCTTTTGATCACAGAGCTTATGATAATGGTGGTGAATTCCACATTCCATGAGTCATTGTCACATTTATTTTGCGATGAAATGAGTTCTTTGGCCAGGAGCAATGTTGCAGTGTTCCTTATGCCATGGCAATGAATAAGGCATTCATAAGCCAATGAATAATGGGGCTTGTATGAGCCTTGTGGGCAAAGAAAAATATCCACATCCATAAGTATATATTCTAATGAGGGCAGATCTCTGCCCCAGCCAAGACAAAGGGTGTACAATCAACCTGCAGCCAGGTGTCTGGCTTATCGATATTGAAAAGATCAACAGCTGCCTCTGAAAAGCTCACCTCCAAGTCAAAATCTTGTTTGTAATCTTTTAGGCCTAAACCCGAGGCAATTACAGAGGCTCTGACTGACAGACCTTAAGGGAGTCTGACCTTCCTCACACCAGACTTGGTGCCCTGCCAGCGCATTACAGTTTTCTGGACGGAGTTGCTGGCCACCAGCCCCCTCAAGACCAGACGTGCACATGTGTGTATCTATATCCCTAGCACAGCAGCCATAATTAGAAACCTTCTTATCAGGGATATCTTGGCTGAGCCACTTTTTTTTCAATCTGACACAAAATGGCAGAAGCTTTTGTTTCAAATTCCTTGGCAGTGGGACAATTTCTCCCACCTGTATCATATGGTATCTGACCCTCTCTTGGTACAATTTGGGGCAAGTGTAAAACAAGCACCAGAAACGGGTAAAAGGCTATGTCACCTCTTGTGATGACTTAAATCAGATATTTGACTACCAGACCTGAAATTTTTTCTTCTACAGATAAAAATCAAATAATCAAATGATATTTTTGTAAAATATCCTTCAGTCTTAGGGACTGTTGTTGCTGTAGGGTCTTCCCAGGTGACTCAGTGGTAAAGAATCTGACTGCCAATGCAGGGGTTGCAGAAGACGTGAGTTTGATGCCTGGGTGGAGAAGATCCTGTGGATGAGGAAATGAAAACCCGCTCTAGTATTCTTGCCTGGAAATTCCCCATGGACTGAGGAACCCGACAGGCTGCAATCCATGGTCAAACACCACTGAGCAACTGAGCATACAGAAAGATCCCTGAAGGCCAAAACATTTTGATGACTACTTAATGCCTGCTGCTAATTATAGTTCATGCTCCCACTTCTTTCTAGTAGGTTAGGTTCTGCCACATGGCCTCTACTCTGAGATCCCCATTACGCACTTGAAATCACAGTTTTTCAAGAATATTAATTTATCTATCACCAATGTCATTCTTAATTCTTCAGTGAAGGGAGTGTTTTTTGTGACTTTTTTAGGGTGTGTGATGAAGAGGAGTGGGCAAGTCATATATGATAATATATTCTAATATTTGTATATCTCTAAGATTTTGGTTTTTTAAAAAAATGTGTTGGAGTATAGAGATGATTTACTAAAACAATGTTGTGTTAGTTTCAGGTGTCAGCAAAGTGATTTAGTTGTACATATACATATATATATACATATACATGCAAAGGAACCTGGAATGTTAGGTCCATGAATCAAGGCAAATTGAAAGTGGTCAAACAGGAGCTAGAAAGAGTGAACTTTGACATTTTAGGAATCAGCAAACTAAGATGAATGGAATGGGTGAATTTAACCCAGATGACCATTATATCCTCTACTGTGGGCAAGAATCCCTTAGAAGAAATGGAGTAGCCAACATAGGCAACAAAAGAGTCCAAAATGCAGTACTTGGATGCAATCTCAAAAATGACAGAATGATCTCTGTTGATTTCCAAGGCAAACCATTCAATATGACAGTAATCCAAGTCTGTGTTCTGATGAGTAATGATGAAGAAGGGTTCTTGAAGGGTTCTATGAAGACCTACAAGACCTTTTAGAACTAACACCCAAAAAAGATGTTTTCTTCATTATCGGGGACTGGAATGCAAAAGTAGGAAGTCAAAAAACACCTGGAGTAACAGGCAAATTTGGCCTTGGAGTGCAGAATGAAGCAGGGAAAAGGCTAATAGTGTTTCCCAGAGAATACAAAGAGCAAACACCCTCTCCCAACAATACAAGAGAAGACTTTACACATGGACATCACTGGATGGTCAATGCAGAAATCAGATTGATTATATTCTTTGCACCCAAAGATAGAGAAGCTCTATACAGTCAGCAAAACTAAGACCAGGAGCTAACTGTGACTCAGATCATGAATTCCTTATTGGCAAACTCAGACTTAAAGTAGGAAAAAGGACTAGACCATTCAGGTATGATCTAAATCAAATCCCTTAAGATTGTACAGTGGAACTGAGAAATAGATTCAAGGGATTCTATCTGATAGAGTGCCTAAAGAACTATGACATTGTACAGGGGGCAGTGATCAAGACCATCCCCAAGAAAAAGAAATGCAAAAAGGCAAAATAGTTGTCTGAGAGGCCTTACAAATAGCTGTGAAAAGAAGAGAAGCGAAAGGGAAAGGAGAAAAGGAAAGATATATCCATTTGAATGCAGAGTTCCAAAGAATAACAGGGAGAGATAAGAAAGTGTTCTTCAGTGATAAACACAAAGAAATAGAGGAAAAACAATAGAATGGGAAAGATTAGAGTTCTCATCAAGAAAATTAGAGATACCAAGGCAACATTTCATGCAAAGATGGGCATAATAAAGGACAGAAATGGTATGAACCTAACAGAAGCAGAAGATATTAAGAAGTAGTGACAAGAATACACAGAAGAACGATACAAAAAAGATATTCATGGCCCAGATAATCACGATGGTGTGATCACTCACCTAGAGCCAGACATCCTGGAATGCAAAGTCAAGTAGGCCTTAGGAAGCATCTCTAGATCATATTAAAAAGCAGACACATTACTTTTCCAGCAAAGGTCCATCTAGTCAAACCTATGATCTTTCCAGTAGTCATGTATGGATGCGAGAGTTGGATTATAAGGAAAGCTGAGTGCCGAAGAATTGATGCTTTTGAACTGTGGTGTTGGAGAAGACTCTTGAGAGACCCTTGGACAGCAGGAGATCCAACCAGTCCATCCTAAAGGAAATTAGTCCTGAATATTCATTGGAAGGACTAATGCTGAAGCTGAAACTCCAATATTTTGGCCACCTGATGCGAAGAACTGACTCATCTAAAAAGACCCTGATGCTGGGAAAGATTGAGGGCAGGAGAAGGGGATGACAGAGGATGAGATGGTTGGATGGCATCACTGACTCAATGGACATGGGTTTGGGTGGACTCTGGTAGTTGGTGATGGACAGGGAAGTCTGGTGTGCTGCAGTCCATGGGGTTGCAAAGAGTTGGACATGATTGAGTGACTGAACTGATACATATATTTATTCTTTTTTATATTCTTTTCTCATGTAGGTTATAACAAGCATATCAAACAGAGTTTCCTGTTCTGTACAGTAGGTCCTTGTTGGTTACCTATCTTATATATAGTAGTGTATGTATGTTAATCCCAATATCCTAGTTTATCCCTCCCTCACCTTCATATTTCCCCTTTGGTAACCATAAGTTTTTATTTAGTATCCATGAGTCTGTTTCTATTTTAAAAATAAGTTAATATGTATCATTTTTAAAATTAGATTCCACGTATAAGTGATATGATATTTGTCTTTCTCTTTCTGACTTACTTCACTTAATATGATAATCTCTTGGTCCCTCCGTGTTGCTGCAAATGTCTTTATTTCATTCTTTTTTATGGCTGATTAATATTCATGTATATATACCACATCCTCTTTATCTCTCTGTAGATGGTTATTGAGGTTGCTTCTTTGTATTGGCTAATGTAAATAATGCTTCAATGAATACTGAGACACATGCATCTTTTTGAAGTGTTGTTTTCTCTGGATATTAGCCCAAGAGTAGGGTTGCTAGATCATATGGTAGCTCTGTTTTTAGTTTTTAGGATATCTCCACTCTGTTCTCCATAGCAGTTCTACCAATTTGCATTCCCATCAACAGTGTAGAAAGTTTCCCTCTTCTTCATATCTTTCCAACACCTACTGCTTGTAGACTTTTTGATGATGACCATCTGACCTGTTTGAGTTTTGTAGTTTTGTACAAATCATTGTAGTTTTGATTTGCATTTCCCTGATAATTACTGATGTTGAGCATCTTTTCATGTGCTTTTTGGCCATTCCCACTCCTGAGCCTGTATTTGGAGAAAACCATACTTTGAAAAGATAAATGCACCCTGATGTTCATTGTGTGTGTATCTTATTTGGAGAAATATCTATTCATATCTTCTGCCCTTTTTGATTGTGTCTTTTTTTCTTTCACATAGACCTGCATGAACTGTTTATATATTTTAGAGATTAATCCCTTATTGGTTGCTTTGTTTGCAAATATTTTCTTTGATTCTAAGGGTTGTCTTTTTTTTAAATTTTTTTTTTTCCCATCTCAGGTGTACATGAGTTCCCAGTCTTGAACCCCCCCCACCTCCCACCCTATATCAACTCTATGGATCATCCCTGTGCACCAGTCCCAAGCATCCTGTATCCTGTATCGAACATAGACTGACGATTCTTTTCTTACATGATAGTATACATATTTCAGTGCCATTCTCCCAAATCTTCCCACCCTCTCCCTCTCCCTCTCCCTCAAAGTCCAAAAGTCCATTCTATACATCTGTGTCTCTTTTGCTGTCTCGCATACAGGGTTATCATTACCATGTTTCTAAATTCCATATATATGAGTTAGTATATTGTATTGGTGCTTTTCTTTCTGGCTAACTTCACTCTGTATAATTGGCTCCAGTTTCATCCATCTCATTAGAACTGATTCAAATGTATTCTTTTTAATGGCTGAGTAATACTCCATCATGTATATGTACCACAGCTTTCTTATCCATTCATCTGTTGATGGACATCTAGGTTGTTTCTACGTCCTGGCTATTATAAACAGTGCTGCAATGAACATTGGGGTACATGTGTCTCTTTAAGGGTTATCTATTCATGCTGTTTTTTGCTTTCTTTGCTGTGCAGAATCTTTTAGGTTTAATTAGGTCCCATTTGTTTATTTTTGTTTTTATTTGCATTACTCTAGGAGGTGGATCAAAAAAGATATTGCTGTGATTTATTTCAAAGAATATTCTGCCTATGTTTCCTTCTAAGCTTTACAGTATCAAGCCTTCATTGTTGTTCAGTCACTCAGTCATGTACAATTCTTTGTAACTCCATGGACTGCAGCACACGAGTCTTCCCTGTCCATCACCAACTCCCAGAGCTTTCTCAAACTCATGTTCATCGAGTTGGTGATTCCATCCCATCATCTCATTCCCTGTTACCCCCTTCGCCTCCTGCACTCAGTCTTTCCCAGCATCAAGTTCTTTTTCAGTCAGTCAGCTCTTAGCATCAGGTGGCCAAATTATTGGAGCTTTCGCATCAGTGCTTCCAATGAATATTCAGGGTTGATTTCCTTTAGGATTGACTGGTTTAACCTCCATGCTATCCATCTAGTCTTACATTTAGATCTGAATCTGAGTTTTGGTTATCTAAACAAGGAAAACTATTGAAGCCATTTTCAGCTGCATAAACTAACCCATTAAATTTAGAATACAGATAAATGTACCAATATCAGCAGATTTTATCCAGTCGAGTGTTATATTCTTTCCTCTTTGTCTAAGATCTTTCTGAGAATTAATTCCCATACATAATCCCAATGTGTATGCTGATATATTAATATATACACACACTAAATTTTCAGTACTTTCCCCCAGATTAACCTTCACATTTGCCCTCCTGGAATGTACCAAGTTTCTAGTTATTTACCTAGAAAGAACAAAGAGAGTTGGAATAGATCTTGAGAAAAACATGATTTCCCTTGCAGAGCAACTGCCCCAAAGGAACTTGTTACTGGGTCTTCAAGCAGCAAAGGGCTAATATCTTCAGATAATACATGGGAGGACAGATAGATTATACTGATAAGGGAGACCTAGACAGCCTTGGGTTGTTCAAGAGCCTTCCGTTTCTGAGTCCACCAATGAGTCCTCAGCTTTCTTTGATATTCCAAGTGTCATTGTGCAAATTTTTGCATGAAAAATTTAGCAAGTCTGAATTCATCCTATATTGTATTTATGCAACATATCCATGAGTCTAAAATTTTCAATGAGGATAATCTTGTAGCTATAAGAAATAAAGTTTCTTTTAGGGTCATCACAGATTCTCTGTGGTTCTCTGTTTAAACTTTGGCTTAAACTGGGATCTTAAAACTCTGAGACTGACATTTTCTTTCTGTAGATTCTCCAATGTAGCTCAGAAGAGTTGTCCAGTTCCTTCATCCTATAGCCATGTTATTTCCATTACAGTCAGGTTCAGCAGCTACTTGAATTCCCCAAATATTTTGTCAGCAAGCATTCCATTACCATCAGTGATAAGTAACAATTTGAACAGTCCTGGTACCAGTTGGCAGGAACTCGACACTGAATTGAAGGTCAAGGATACAATGAACCAATCCCATTCTAATGTGACAGCAAATACTGAGTTCAGTCAGGAACATAGAAATCACATGATCTATTTTCATTGAAAGAATATAATATGGAAAATGTTGTTACAGAGGCTTAGAGGACTAAAAAGGCAAACAAGAGCACAGAGGCAACATAAATTAGTAAAAGCAAGAAACAGCAACCAACTCTAAGCCAGAAGAACAAAAGAAACATATTGGGAGCATCTGAACCTGCAGAGCTAGGACCCTAATCTCTAAGGAGAGGGCACTCTTGACTGCCACCAAAACTCCATTTTCTCAGAGGAGGAAGGGATCTCACCAAAGACGGGATTCAGACCTCTGAGAGTGTCCCTCTGTGGCAAAATGAGGCTGATCTCTGATTACTGAGCGAGGCAGCCTCCTGGAACCAACTGCCCTTTCTGAGGTGAAGGGATGTTGCAGAGATGTGCCGGCAGGAACAATAAGCAAACCGGAAGCAGCAAGTACTTACTGCTCCAACTTCCTAGTCTCCCTCAAGCACCCCCTGTTGGTATTGCCTCAGGTAGAAGAGAAATGTATACAGTTTGCAGAGTCCCAGCTTCAGAATTATAAAGCTGATTATAGGAAGTTAGGCTTAGAACTGGGCGATAAAATTAATATTTGGCAGTGTCCTCACACTCTAAAGTTGTGTTATGCTCAGTCATGTCTGACTCTGTGACCCCATGGACTGTTGCCCACCACGCTCCTCTGCTCCGGGAATTTTCCAGGCAAGAATACTGGAGTGGATTGACATTTCTTATTCCAGGGGATCTTCCCCTCCCAGGGATCAAACCTGCATCTCTTGTGTCTCTTGCACTGGCAGGTGGATTCTTTATAACTTCATCACAAGGGAAGAACATTGTTAAGATCTTAATTTTAACTCATCTCCTGGTAGATTAGATTAGAATGAATTTTCATTCAATTTCAACATTATGTTTTTGCATAGTTTTTTGCGCATTTGAATTCCAAGAAGATTATTCTCTTGCCTTTACTAACAAATTACTTTGGTATAATAAAAATTTTGGTTTATGTTAGTCTTTCTACTAAGAATTCTTTTAGCTGTTATTCTATAATATTCAGGAATTTAATGTTGTAGAGGAGGGATTGAATACTAAATTGTTTGTTTCTTTGTAGGTAATCCATTTTCCTCTTGAACAGTAAATTTAGTTTTTTTTCTTAAGGATTAAATCATTAACTGGGATTTGCCTGGTGTTTCTTCGTTCATTTGGTTTGAAATGCAGTGACCCTCCCTCACTGTGTATCAGTTTCTCTTTGGCTTGGAGATTTTTTTTCTCATATTCTGTTATCAATTACTGCCTCATTTTTGTTTGGTCTAATTTCTTCTTCACACTTAGCAGTTATCTACATGTTGGCTTTCCAGACTTTCTGTTAGATATCCATCATTTATTTCCTGTTGTTTTGCATGTTTTTTTTTCTTTTTCTTTGATGTCTGAGAAAGCGTTATATATCCTTTATATCACTGATTGCAGTATCATCTGCTCAGGGCTGCTATTTCATTTTCATTTCTTACAATATTTCCTGATCACAGCGTGCTGTCTTTCCTTCTTATCCTGTTGCCTTTTAACATTATTCTTCTTTTTATGATTCCCAACTCCAGTTTCATAAATGCCATGCCTTCTGGCAATCTGTTGCAAATGCCATGTTTTTTCCATGCAATTTTCCTCTGGCCATTTATTAATTTTTGGAGATATTTTCTGCTTTAAAATCTTATAAATACCATTTAAATTGCTTTGTTCCTCTATTCGATAGTAAAATTTTATTTTAAGACAGCTTCCAAAATTGTGTACGATACTCAAATTTCATATCTCCCATTAGATGTAGTAGACGAGCTGTCTTGAATCTTTTCTTCTTTTGTGACAGGTATCCTTCTCTCTGTGACATCTCAAGGGTAAATTTATTTTCTCAGCTCCCAATCTATTTCTCAGTTTCCAGAAAGATTTTTACTCGTTGTCTATGATGAAGTATTTCAGTATTCCTACTTCTTACTATATGTCATTCCACACATAAAATGTATGTGGAAACTTAGAACTTCTTGCCAGCATGTTCTACCAAAATTACTCATGTTTTCTTTGCTGTCTTTCTAGTTTTACTCGTGATGATTATTCCACAGTATTGCCACTGTCAGTACTTCTCACCCTCCTACCCCTTTCCATACCAGTCCAGGTGTTTTCATGGATTAACTCTCTTCTTTGATAGAATGTATAGTCAGAGTAGATACTGATTCTGATTAACCCACAGTAAGCAGAACACTTCCCCAACTACCCAATTAATATTGAATTGGCCAAAAGTTCCTTTGGGTTTTTCCATAAAATCTTATGGAAATACTCAAGTTTTGGCCAAACCAATACATTTTCTGGATAATTGAATTTGGCTGCAGACATACTTTACAAATTTGGAAAGATTTTTGTGTGTTTTACTCAATCCAGTCACATGTGTTTCATCCCAAATTCCTTATATATTAGATCCCAAGGCAAGGGTTATTTGGGTTGCATGAATCCAGGACACCAGAGTGAGGTATGAGACAAGTGAGGTAATGAAGGATTCAAAGTAGTACAAAGTTAAACATTCTCACACTGATAACTGCTTCACAATAATGGCACTAAACAGGTGCTTCTGCTCATCGTGTTGAAGGTCTCAGGAGAGCTGTGTGGACAAACGCCCTCAGAGCAGTTCGTGTAATAGAGAGAGAAGGTGGGATTTATTTGCACCCCACCCCATGCAATTATGGGTTTATTGCATATTCTTTTCTGTATCTTACTTTCCACTGGACAAAGTTTATTCTGAGAATTGACTTTTCCACACTTCCAGGTGGCATCATCTGGCTCCTTTGGCAGCTAATTATAATGCTAGACCCTTTGACTTAAAGTGTGTATTTTATTCTGATCAAGGAATAGCAGGTGAAACTGAGGCTGGCATGTAAGACTGTCCTATCTGGTTCATAAACGTGGCCAGTGACTTGACTGCCCCAGATGGTGTCAATGTGGCTCAGGAAGATGGAGGGTCAAGGCAATCTGTGCCGATAAATATGAATTGTATGATACTTTGTGCCTTATAATTAATGACTAGCTCTTGTAGAATCTGGTATTAGGTCACCTATCAGACTTTATTTTCACTGTTATTGCTTTTTGGCAACTGAACTCAGGATTCTTAAGTGAGAGTTTTTAGTTTTAGTTTTTAGTGAACTCGGGATTCTTAAGTGAGAGTTTTAGTTTTAGAGAGTTTTTAGTGAGAGTTTTTAGAGTTTTTAGTTTTAAGTGAGAGTTTTTAGTTTTAGTTTTTAGTGAGAGTTTTAGTTTCTAGTAGAAAATTGAGCTGATGGCTAGGGATAAGAGTAATTTTTGAGATATACATGAGTACTTCAAGGAAAAGTAAGCTTCATCTCTCTACTTTAACATGTATCTTATAATTTTCAATATGTCAATTTGTAAAATTACTCTAGCTGATTTATTTTTACTGAAAGGTGAACTCTAATTTATTAGTTGACATTGTATAATTCCTTGTTCAAAGTTATAAAGGATTTATTCTCTGAACATCTAGAATTTAACATGTTACATTTTCTGCTTATATTTTCTTGAAGGAATTGGTTGATTTTAATAACTTACAGAAAGCTAATAAGTGGTATAAAGATAAACTATATCATCATTTTGTGGTTCTGACTGCTTTCTAAAAAAAGAGAGAGAGAAAATTTCATTTAGCATGTCACGTGTGGTTATACAAATCATGATTTAGAATTCAAAGGCCCAGATAAACTAAAATGTGTTCTGTGTTAAAATATTTAATATATAATGGTATTGTTAGTACCATTTGGAAGAATATCAGTCAAGAAAAATAATTATGAAATTTTCCCTCTTAATGATTGTATATCATCTTGCACAAGAAAAGGCAGTGATACTGATTCACTGTCCAGAGTAGGACAATGGTTCTGAGTTATTTTCTGAGTATGAAAGAAAGTATATTTTGCAAATTAAGTTTTACCCTATGACCACTGCAGCAATCATTTATAGTTTTTAAAAAATTATGGGTTTCTATGTCTAATATTCCAGTGTACCAAAATAAACCTAGGTGTACACACTCTACTTTCCTTTAGCTGCTTAGAAAAGTTTATGTCTTGTGTAGAAAATTATGAAGTAAAAATAAACTTTTCCCTAAACGATTTTAACCTTACTTTTGTTTATGCAGTTAGGGGGAAAGAGGAAGGAAGATAGGACGGAAGGAGAGTGAAACAAGTCATGGCCAAAGAGAAGAGGCAAATAAACAGAGAAAAGAAACACAATTAAGAAATGAACACTAAATTTATCTGTTAGGTGTTGGAAATCAGTATGAAAAATTTAAAGCACCAGAACCAGAGCATCATTACCTACCTCAAGCATAAAGAAGCCCTTTATTACATTGTTTTTAATTTTAAAAATTTAAAGTATTCAAACAGTATTTCTCCCAATAGCCAGTAATTCATATATTAATGCTCATCAAATTAAATAACATGCCAGTTATTTAGGTTCCTGGACTATTGCATTTTTCATTACCAACAAAAGCAATTTTTACCAAAAATGTGCTTTCTACCTAAGCAATGTAATATCACATTCTACTGTGTGAAAACATAGAATATATGGAGAAGTTATTCTGTACACTTCTTCTCAGAATCTGATTGTAAAATGTGACCTTTACTGAAAGCTGGCATTATGTACAGATATTTTGATATCTCAATTGCATGAAAACATTTCTTAACAAATTGAAAACAGTGACCTGTCTCTACTCTAATGTATACATATATATATGCATATATATTCACACATATATATTTATATATAAAATATAGAAAAGAATCTTTCAAGCTAAGGGGGGAAGTTGGAAGAGGGGTCACCAAATCATATTAAGAGTAGCTTCACTGAAAAATAATGCAAGAAGTGAAACAATAAACCATTTTCACTATGTAATGAAGACTTTTAATAGATAAGAAATAATGAAGAACTTCATTTCTTAAATTCTGGTTTTTTCTTTAAAAATGTGCTTTGGCTGCACTTTATTTCACACACCTGAGTAGTCATACCTCCCTTCATGTAGCAATATTGCCTTCTAGCATCAGCTTTTAGGAAATCTACCAGGACAACTCACATGAAAAATGTATAATCCTACAAAGATGCTTTATATATATATATATATATATATATATATATATATANTAGATAAGAAATAATGAAGAACTTCATTTCTTAAATTCTGGTTTTTTCTTTAAAAATGTGCTTTGGCTGCACTTTATTTCACACACCTGAGTAGTCATACCTCCCTTCATGTAGCAATATTGCCTTCTAGCATCAGCTTTTAGGAAATCTACCAGGACAACTCACATGAAAAATGTATAATCCTACAAAGATGCTTTATATATATATATATATATATATATATATATATATACCGAATGACTTGTTTCACTTGTTAAAAAAAAAACTAACAGGCTTTTCCAACTTTTTAATATTTCTGGTAGCAGAAAGAGGTTTTCAGTTATTCGACAGAAGCACCTTATCTTATACTGCAATTCTCTCAGGCAATGCGTATGCATTTTGTGTCCTTTCACAGTGCAGTTCACCTGGAGACAAAAGCAAGAATTTGTTTCACTTGAGCTATTCCCTTTTAACATATGCTTTCCAGCTGACTAAAGTTATCCCTAAAATTGCAACAGTCAAAAGGGCATCAGCCATAACCATCACACTTGTTATGAATTTTTGTGTGTTTTAATGCCTAATAAAGGGAACAGAAACGTGTTATAATGTGTTCATTAATGTTGTCGCATTCACAGTGTATCATATACACATAGAATCCTACAATTACCTGCAAATTAGCTTTATTAAAAGATACCTGATTTTAAAATATCATGCTCAGAAAAATATCTCTTATGAAATATGACCACTGGAGAAAAAAATAATTCTTATGTTGCCATTTTAAATAAGAATATCTCATTGGCCTTGCTGTTAAAAGAACAATAGAAGACTAATTAGCTCAAATATGTATTAGTCCCAGCGAGGGAACCCCAAAGCCCACAGTAATTTTGACACAGATGTATGCCACATGATACCTTTATTATATGCTAATGATATTTGACCAGGAAACATAATCAAAACTTTTTAAAAAATCAACTAGTACAATTATAATAAGAAAAGCTTTATGTTCACAAAAAGTTCTTCTAGCATTTCTAATTTAATTATGTTCTGTGCATCTATTTAGGGAGAAGGCTATGGCATCCCACTCCAGTACTCTTGCCTGGCAAATCCCAGCCTGGTTGCAGTCCATGGGGTCGCTAAGAATCAGACACNGAACACCACAGTTCAAAAGTATCAATTTTTCAGCACTCAGCTTTCTTTAAAAGTCCAACTCTCACATCCATACACGACTACTGGAAAAACCATAGCCTTGACTAGATAGACCCTTGTTGGCAAAGTAATGTCTGCTTTTTAATATGCTGTCTAGGAGAAGGCTCAGACTCACCTTTTCCAGGACACAGGTTACCCCTCAGCTTGACAGGAAGCATCACAGATGGACCATCAGCTGGTCCCCCGGCAGTCGTGGGCTTTTCTCGGAAGACTGAGCTGTCAAGGTTCTAGAGGTAGTTTTAGGCTCCAAGAAGCTCTCTTTGACAATATGTTATCACCTCCCAATCCGAGGTTTACATCTTGAATCTTGAATAGCGTTTCTTTCCAACTTATAAAATTCTGATGCTGCCCTTGCAACACTGGTCTACGTGGTGACCTTGGGCCTCCATCCCAAGTCCGCTCATCGTCTGTCCCAGAAAGAGCATCACCTGGGACCCTCGTGGGCACACTTGCAAGTCTTGACTCTTCATCACAACAGATAGATAGCTTGCAATTTACTTATAAAGCATGTGTGTGGGTGCTGAGTTGTGTTCGACTATTTACGATCCCATGGATTATAGCCCATTGGGCTCCTCTATCCTTAGAATTCTCCAGGCAAGAATACTGGGAGTGGGTTGCCATTCCCTAGAGTCCAAAACGACTGAGTGACTAACTCTTTCATGTTTTCCGATGGCGCTACTGGCAGAGACCATGCCTTCCAGTGCAGGAGAGGCAAGAGATGTGGGTTCAATCCCTGGGGCAGGCATATCACCTAGAGAGGGAAATGGCAACCCACTCCAATATTCTTGGCTAGAAATTCCATTGGCAGAAGAGCCTGATGGGTGACAGTCCATGGGGTCGCAAGAGAATCAGATATGACTCAGCACACACACACACGTTTCTGAACCTAAAGTACAAAAATCTGAAGCCCATAAAACATACGACTATTTATAAGTACTCAGCCAAAGAAACTTGGCTGGTTTTTTTTTTTTAATTATCTTCAGGTTCAAAAACCAAAATTCCCTCAGTGCAATTCTTACCAATTTTTAAATTGTCCTTTGCCTCTTTCCTGATCCTTCAGTTCAGTTCAGTCGCTCAGTCATGTCCAGCTCTCTGTGACCCCATGAATCACAGCACGCCAGGCCTCCCTGTCCGTCCAACTCCCAGAGTTCACTCAAAGTGTCCATCAAGTCAGTGATGCCATCCAGCCAGCTCATCCTCGGTCATCCCCTTCTCCTCCTGCCCCCAATCCCTCCCAGCATTAGAGTCTTTTCCAATGACTCAACTCTTTGCTGGAGTTTCAGCTTTAGCATCATTCCTTCCAAAGAAACCCCAGGGGTGATCTCCTTCAGAATGGACTGGTTGGATCTCCTTGCAGTCCAAGGGACTCTCAAGAGTCTTCTCCAACACCACAGTTCAAAACCATCAATTCTTTGGCACTCAGCCTTCTTCACAGTCCAACTCTCACAACCATACATGACCACAGGAAAAACCATAGCCTTGACTAGACAGACCTTAGTTGGCAAAGTAATGTCTCTGCTTTTGAATATGCTATCTAGGTTGGTCATAACTTTTCTTCCAAGGAGTAAGCATCTTTTAATTTTATGGCTGTAGTCACCATCTGCAGTGATTTTGGAGCCCAGAAAAATAAAGTCTGACACTGTTTCCACTGTTTCCCCATCTGTTTCCCATGAAGTGATGGGGCCAGATGCCATGATCTTCGTTTTCTGAATGTTGAGCTTTAAGCCAACTTTTTCACTCTCCTCTTTCATTTTCATCAAGAGGCTTTTTAGTTCCTCTTCACTTTCTGCCATAAGGGTGGTGTCATCTGCATATCTGAGGTGATTGATATTTCTCCCAGCAATCTTGATTCCAGCCTTTGTTTCTTCTAGTCCAGCATTTCTCATGATGTACTCTGCATATAAGTTAAATAATACCATGTGACTTTGGCTTCTAGATCCAGGAAATGGATTTCTGTTTTGTCCCCACATGCATAAATTCTTGCTCTGAAACACTTTTATGTTAATTAATTTTATTTTTATCAAATTATGATTCATATATGACATTGTGTAAGTTTAAGGTGTACAGCATATCCATTTCATACATTTGTTATTGCAATATGATTACCACAATGATATCACTTACATATTGAATCTAAAAATGCTTTGAAACACTTTGACTTGACTTATGCACTCATCCTCAATGGTAAAGAATCTGCCTGCCAATGCAGGAGATACAGGTTTGATCCTTGGATCAGGAAGATCCCCCTGGAGAAGGAAATGGCAACCTCTCCAGTATTCTAGCCTGAGAAATCCCATGGACAGAGGACCCTGGTGGGCTACAGTCCATGGCACAAAGCATCAGACAGGGCTTAGTGGCTCAACAGCAACAATAGATTCTTCCTGTGAGCAGAGTTCTTTGGTTTTTCTCACTCTCCGGAGCTAGAATCTTGCTCTTTCTACTCTCCAGAAACTCTAATTTTTTCAGAAAAGTATAGCTTTGAGTCCAAGATAACCAAGGAGCAGAGTTGATAGCCACCTACAAAGTATAATTTATGGATCTACAAATAGCCCCATGAAACACATCCCAAAATATCCACTAAAGTATCTCTGCTAGAGATGTTTACTTCTGTTCAACTAGACAAATTCACTGGGTATTCTAGGGCTGTTATTATGGAAGCTGTATTTTCCAAAGTAACAAGTGGGATACACCTTGAGAGTATCTAGCAGTAGGAGAGAACACTTGATGCAAAACTCACTAAATCCAAAGTTAACTAAAACAGCTTTTCCCAAAGTATTCTTTTGGTCATAAAATAGGCCAGTACAAGAGTTTTTACTGCATTTCACAACAGGGTAAAACAATTTCAATCCGAATGCCAAAACTGTTTAGAAAAAATGAAAACAAAAAACTCGAAATTTTTTCAGGAAAAGAACAGTAGTTAAAACACAACATTTCATCTATAATTTTTTTTTAATTTTTTGACTCTGTGAAAATAAGGAAAATATTTTTTCTCTCCAGAATTTTCTTATCTGTATGTTGAGAAGAATCATTTGTATCTCAGTGTTGTCATGAGAATTAGATTAGATAATGCACTCAGGATGTTACTCAGAGAAGCAGGTACTAAAATGTAGTTCCCGTAACAATAATTAATATTGTTGCCAAGAATATAAATGACTTTTCCTGTTTCTCCAGAAACATAAAACTTATTTCACTCTTTCATTTGATAATGGACTTTACTTGTGACCTCTAAAATTGTCCAACAGTAGTTAGTTAACCATTGGTGGAAATGCAGATTATCTTGCAGCCAATCTACTCACAAGATGATGCCTCAGCTAGAAACACAACAGCAAGCATAACTTTTCTGAGAAAGAAAGTAGAGTTAACAAGGGGACATTTTCACCTATTTTAAGCTAATTTTTAAATACTTCTATTCCACAGCAGTATTGTTTCAGTTCCAACAGCTCTTCATATGCAACTATCAGCAAGGTTAAGAATTTAATGTGTAGTTATTGTGACATGACTTTTTGACAAGAGCAATCAGCTGTTGTTAGCAAGTGAAAGTTGAAAAGACTGGATTGGTCATATGAAAGCACTTCAGGCTGGGAACGCAATTGAGAAAAGGCAGTAGTCAAAACACTGCCAAAGTGCTTCATGATATTGGAATGTTATCTGGATTGGGTCAGAGGAAATGTTGAATGGTGTCATGGTTTACAGCTCAACTTCAGATTTGGAATTTGATAATCTAAGACTTACCAGGAATCCACAAGCATTGTCAAAATAAAGTAATGGCCATAAAATGTTGTTGAATATTTACCATTTAGAGAAGAGACTATAACAAAGGTGCATAATAGTTTTGCTTAAAATCACCATTGTCAAGAATAAGTTATATATATACATATATTTAGTATAAAATAACTTTTTTGCTTTATTTTTGCTATCTGGAGGTTTTCATAGTGGTGTCTTCTGTGTGTGTCTTATTGTTGTTTTGTTTTTGTCAATCTCAGACACACAATGAAAGGAATTGTCTGGGGATGTAAGTGGGTGATTTATGTGACACTTTAGGGAAATTATTAATCATTGTATTTAAAGAAATTTATAAATTCAGAGCTGGTAAACTCTATTAGAAGAAGAAAACCTGAGAATTTATCAGCAGCTATGATCCTTTGATCATAGAAGAGACTACTTACTAGGTTCATGCTATGAGGAAGGGGAACAAAGACATTAGAAGATGTCTCCTTTATTTAATTCTATCTGGTTAATGTGATTATCACTTTGAGAAAAATTAGGTTAGAAAATTAGAAAAACTACATATAAGAGTGTTTTCTATGTGCTACTCTGAAGCATCGGAATTGACCAATATCATTCATTCATTGATTCAACCAAAAAATGTATATATTAAATGCTTGCTAAGTAAGGTATCAGGGTGAATGGGAAGTCAGAGAGAAATCAAGTTGATGACTTGTTGCTAAAGGTGAATTATATAGATCATAGCAGAGAACTGTAGCCAGACTCAACCTTCCTACCCCACTTCCCTAGTATTTGACTTTGGTTTCCACCCTATAGGGAAATAAGACCTACAAAGAGGACACCAACCTAGCCTGCACCATAGAGAGTCCTTGCCATCAAGGAGTTCAGAGAACTGGGATTCAGAAGGAGAAGAAGCCACACATACTTTATCCAGGTAAGTCTGAAGCAAAACGACACAGTCCAACAGGACTGAGACACTTGCTTGTAACTGTATAGCCCTCCGTCTTTCTTATGGAATCCCAAGGGATTAAATATGTCTTTCTAATACCCCGTGCTTCTGGAAGGTGGAGAGGAAGTCCCTTGCTTTCTATAATAATGTAAGGAATGGGTTTCTAAGCATTTCCGAACAGTATTTTTGCTGAATAAGTAGGATTTAAAAAAATAAGTAGGACTGCACCAAGAATATGACAAAGAGGAGAGTGGTAAATAGTCCTTGGTAAATTTCTGCAAACATTGGAACTGAGGATTTAGGAAAAGATGGAGATAGAAAGGACAGGCAGATGAAGTTTAGGAGGGTAGGAGAGTAAGCAGTGACCCTTAGACTCCTCGTCTCAAAAGCTCCCAGAGATTCTCATTCATGGTGTCTCTGTGGCAGGACTGTAGGGATTTTATTGGCTTATGTTTTAATCAATGACCAAGTAATTCTGATATAGATAGTTGTAAATCCTGGGTCAGGATCTTCTGTTCTGGGTGGTGGGAAGACTTTAAAGAGTTAAAAGCAAATTTAAAGGCCAGAACTGGGGACTTCTCTGGTGGTCCAGTGGTTAAGATTCTTTGCTTCCAATGCAGTGAGCATGGGTGCAATCCCTGGTTAGGGAACTAAGATCCCATATGCCATGTGAAAAGTGAGTCACTCAGTCGTGTCCAACTCTCTGGGACCTCACGGACTGTAGCCTACCAGGTTCCTTTGTCCATGGAATTTTCCAGGCAAGAGAACTGGAGTGGGTTACCATTGTCTTCTCCAGGGGATCTTCCCGACGCAGGGGTCAAACTTGGGTCTCCCTCATTGCAGGCAGATGCTTTAGCATCTGAGCGATGGTGCAACCAAAAAAGAAGTATAAACTAATGTGGTTGTCATATGTTGAGAAAAATCAAGAATCAAAAGTAAGAATTAAAGTTGGAGTGAAAAGAAGGATAAATATCAATGAGAAGGATTCTGGCTAGGGTACATGAGCAGATGGGGCTATTACCCTAGACAAAAATGTATCCTGAGAAAACTTTTAATTCTAAGATAAAAGATTCAATTTAACTTTAGAGTTGTCTACTCAGTTCTAGAAGAAATCAAAATTCAATCATACTGTGATACATAAACACTAAGTATGAATAAGATAGTTAATTTGCCTTGGCTTGTTAATTCATTGAAGAAAAATTTATTGAACCAGGCAGTGTGAGAGGTGCCTATTCTTATCTTCAGCAAAAAATATTCATGGTTACTTCTGGACTTTTTGTCCAATAGAATCATCTCTGCTACTCTTAGCTCTTGGGTCTCCAAGTCTGTTTAAATAATCAGTGGTTACTGAGCTAAGTAGTCATAGGAGTGAGGACATATCCAATTCACCCTATTTCTAATAGAATGTTACCCTACCCAAATAAGTTCTGCTTTACCAAGTTTCCAGAACCAAATTCTGGTATAGTAGAAGAGGGCAAAATTCATTTATAGCAGAGCAGAGTCAAATTTATCACAGCAGGCAAATACTGGGGCCATTTTTGGTCTTTTGGGATAAATACTAAGGTCCTCTAGGAAAGGCTGGCATACTCCCTTGCTCCTCTGTGGGTGTTTGGTCCCAACTCCCTTACTTAGTGTTGGTCCCAACTCCCTTACTTAGTGTTCTCTTTCAACCTGCTCCACCCCACAAACCAATGTCCCATTCCTTTCCTGTCTCTACTCCAACTCTGCCCTAACTGTAACTTGCAAAGTAAGGAACTCAGGCTTTATCTGGAAGCTTTAAGTTGTTCTCTTGGAATTGAAAATTGACTACTGCAGGTAGGAGAGCAAGTACTGGTTCAAGTTCACTTCACCAGTTAAATTTCTCACTACTTACCTAGGTAGCCTGCAGAATTAGCACACAAAGCTGCACAGATGTATAGGCTGTGCTCTGTGAAGTCACCTAGTTGGGTTGAGGCTGAGCTGTAGCCTGCACCTGACTCTCCCAGTGCATGTCTTGTATCTGGGCCATATCCACCAAGAGGGGGGCCTCTTTCTTTGAGACTATTTGCTCAAAAGCACCATCTGGCCCACAGGTGGCCCTAAAGCAAATCTCACCAAAGTGAGCCTTAGTTTTCTGCAGAGGGTGTGACTTATTCCAGATCCTAACCCATATTAAAGCAATTACATTGACATTAAATTGCTTTCATTTAGTCTTCTGGGAGGAACATCAGTTTCTATTAGATTTGACAATTTGGGGGGTAAGGAGCAGCGATTTGTTGTTTCCTGCTACAGATGAAAATATAGTTATGTTGCTAAGGGAGTTCACAATCTAGCAGATCCAGAAAGCACATACAAATCTTTCTTAACTTACAGTGGGGTTGTTCTTAGTCACTCAGTCATGTTCGACTCTTTGTGACCCCATAGACAGTAGCCCATGAGGCTCCTCTATCCATGGGGATTCTTCTGGCAAGAATACTGGAGTGGGTTGCCATGCCCTCCTCCAGGGGATCTTCCCAACCCAGGGATCGAACCCAGGTCTCCCACATTGCAGGTGGATTCTCTACTGTCTGACCCACCAGGAAAGCCCTAAATTTACAGGGACATAACAATGAGGTTATGTCCCTGTAAATTCATCGTGCACTGAAAATATCATTAAGTTGAAACACATTTAACAAATGACCTACTGAACATCATAGCTTAGCCTGGCCTGCTTTAAACATGCTCAGAAGACTTTTATTAGTCTACAACTGGACNTCTACTGTCTGACCCACCAGGAAAGCCCTAAATTTACAGGGACATAACAATGAGGTTATGTCCCTGTAAATTCATCGTGCACTGAAAATATCATTAAGTTGAAACACATTTAACAAATGACCTACTGAACATCATAGCTTAGCCTGGCCTGCTTTAAACATGCTCAGAAGACTTTTATTAGTCTACAACTGGACAAAGTCATCTAACACAAAGCCTATTTTATAGCGTAGTATTGACTTCCTCATGTCTGGACTACTGTGCTAAAAATGAAAACAGAATTGTTGTATGGGTACAGAATGTTTAGAAGTGTATCAGTTATTTACCCTTGTGATTATATAGCTGCCTGGGAAAGTTGCAGATTCAAAGTGTGGTTTCTACTGAATGATTTACTGCTTTAGAACCATATAAATTCAAAAAATTGAAAGTCAAACCATCATTAAGTTGGGGACCAACTGTACACAAATAACTAATCAAGGCAATAAAATAGAAGCAGCACAAAGTCTTCTGTGAATTTAGGGTGAGGGATTTCTTCTGATAGAGGAAGCTGAAGTGTTCAGGAGACAGTAACAAACCAGGATATTGAGAGGTTGACAGAATTTTAATAGCCAATGAAAGAAAAGCATGTACAGAAGAAATTCAGCCCAAAGGCAAGATGGTAGCAAAACCTGGAGATATGAGGAGACTGTAGTGCTTTTAGGGACAGTACAAATATTGCAAATAGAATGAGAAAAATCAATGATAAATAATGTTGTTCAAGTATAATCAGAAGAGAAGGACCAAGGGGGTCCATACTCTCCAGCCTTGTGATTTGAAAGCCCAGAGATAAATCCACACACCTATGGACACCTTGTCTTCGACAAAGGAGGCAAGAATATACAGTGGATTAAAGACAATCTTTTTAACAAGTGGTGCTGGGAAAACTGGTCAAACACTTGTAAAAGAATGAAACTAGACCACTTTCTAACACCATACACAAAAATAAACTCAAAATGGATTAAAGATCTAAATGTAAGACAAGAAACTATAAAACTCCTAGAGGAGAACATAGGCAAAACACTCTCTGAAATAAATCACAGCAGGATCCTCTATGATCTACCTCCCAGAATAATGGAAATAAAAGCAAAAATAAACAAATGGGATCTAATTAAAATTAAAAGCTTCTG
>SJYA01000699.1:1223707-1261699 GCA_006410615.1 Neotragus moschatus | reverse complement strand
ACATGGAAGCAACCTAGATGTCCATCAGAGATGAATGGATAAGAAAGCGGTGGTACATATACACAATGGAGTATTACTTAGCCATCAAAAAGAATACATTTGAATCAGTTCTAATGAGGTGGATGAAACTGGAGCCAATTATACAGAGTAAAGTAAGCCAGAAAGAAAAACACCAATACAGTATACTAACACATATATATGGAATTTAGAAAGATGGTAATGATAAACCTGTATGCGAGACAGCAAAAGAGACACAGATGTATAGAACAGCCTTTTGGACTCTGTGGGAGAGGGAGAGGGTGGGATGATTTGGGAGAGTGGCATTGTAACATGTATGATATCATAAGTGAAGTGAATCGCCAGTATAGGTTCGATGCAGGATGCAGGATGCTTGAAACTGATGCACCGGGATGATCCAGAGAGATGGTGTGGGGCGGGAGGGGGGAGGGGGAGATGGGATTGGGAGCTCATGTACACTTGTGGCTGATTCATGTCAATGTATAGCAAAACAAATACAGTATTGTAAAGCAAAACAAACCAAAAAGTAAAAATTTAAATAAATAAATAAACTTCCTCCCCAGAACTTCCTGTGACCATCCTGGCTTCTACTTCTCAAAGCGCTCCATATTTTCTGTAATGCATACTTGTGTAACAAAATAAAAAGAAAGGAAATCCACTAGCCAAATCTGGCTTCATTTTTCAGATGGGAAAAGGGTGACAAGGATGATACACGAGGCCTAGCTGCCATAAATAGTTACAGGTAGCCCAGGATTAGAACTTGAGGCTCTAGCTGTTATGTGGCTTCTCATGTCTTGCTAATATCTGGACTGCTAATGTCTTCCAGTCCATAGGGCGGTGCACTAGAAATCAGGTTGAGGTACAGAGTTAATAGGGCATGTTTTGGGAAATATGGATTTATTTCAAAGGACAACTAGGTGAAAGCATTTTTTTTTTCTCTGTTAAAACAAAATGCACTAGTTTCAAAGATAGAAGTTAGGTATCTCAGACTCCTGGGATATATCATGGCTTTCATTGGCAACAGAGGTACTTGGATGGAACATTTTAAAAAGCATTTTGGTGTAATGAGGCTGGAAAAGTAGGTTGCTGCCAACTTTTGGAAGCCCTTAAACATCAATCCAACCAGGGATTGGATTCAATTCATAGGCAATGCATAACTATTAAACTTTTAAAACCACGGAATGCAGTTATTGGAACTAACAGGTTTTAATTGCCTCACTTTAAAGTCCCTATTGCTTATGTCTTTTCAGTAAGATACGAGCTTTCTCTTTGTTGTTGCTGTTGTTGACCTGGAGCCAAATTGTCAGTTTGGTTGGCTGAGTTCTGTTATTCTCTTTAAAAAAAAAAAAAAAAAAAAAATTTGTGTGCTGTTTGGGGTTTTTTTGTTTTTTGTATTTTTTGCTAATTTATAGATTCTTTGAACTTCTTTGGATTTGCCCTGAGACTTGAGAATAGTTTAAGAGCAATGAAGTACCTACAAATTTCTCCCTGCTGAATGTAAGAAAGCTAAAATAAATAAGTAAATAAATAACTGGTAGCCAAGAGAGAGAATTTGTTGAAGGAGGTTTACAGAGGAAAGACTTCTTGAGAGCAGGTGATCTGTACTTGCCTCAGAAGTTTTGATTGTGGTATACTGTGGCTGCTATTCCACTCTCCAGCACAGTGTGCATGCTTTGGAATTTAAATTTAGAGATTTTTTAGTTTCTGCATCTGTGTCTGGGGAACCTTCCAAATCAACAGTCTGCTTTCTTTCAAAAGCTGGACGAAAAAATTACAAAACATAGTCCCAGTTTTTCCTTTATAAGTTGAATAAGGTAAATATGCACACTAGCTCAAAGAAGGCGAGCAAAATTCAAAGTTTCCTCCATCACAGTGCCAGAGTCCTTTCACCTCCTGGATAAGCTACTTTGTTATGATCTCTGAGGCAACAAGGGTCTGATCAAAAAACTCTAATTGGAATTGAAACCAATTCTTATTTATTTAAAAAATAATCTATAATATTTTAGTATAATGCTGTAATTACATTAGCTAGGACTTTCAACAGGAATAAGTAATTTTTATGTTTAAATTGCCTTATCTTTGAAAATATCACTATATGATCTGAATGAAATATAAGTGTAAACTTATGTAGAATCAGTTTCTGAAACTTTTACTGTCTAAAATGTTTAAAAATTTATGGAAGTTCATACAAATGCAATCCAAGGATAGTAATTAAAATGTAAAAATCCATGAATCCTTTGTGAATTGAGAGAACTCAACATCAGCCTCATATAAGGTCCTTTGTTACATTACTCAGGGTAACTTTCAACCAGTGGATTTTTTTTTAACTTCACTAAAAATTCTGAGTTCTTATTTCTGTGACTTTTCAAATGTGATATATGTTGTGTTGCTTTATTATTAATGCTATTGTTTCAAAATGAGGTGCAGACTCCTGATCTCAGCACATACCTTAGTGAATATACTTTTTGCTTTGGGGCAAATACAACTTAATATTCATAACTCTTGGAATGCAGAAGCAAAGTGTGAAGAGAATCATTGCTATTCACAAGCTTTAGATACTGGGGCTAAAGAGCTGATGTGAACAACTTATCAGGGGACTGGAATCATTATTTAAGTATCATGTAAAAGCCAAGATCACCCTGAGTTTCAAAAATCCAGGAGAAGGAAATCTCTCCTACTGGTTGGCATGTCAATAAAATCTGGTTGAGAAAATAATGCCCCATGTCAAGAGATCTCAGTGGGCTTGCTTGCTTGCTTGCTATATTGCTTCAGTCGTGTCCAACTCTGTGCGATCCCATAGACGGCAGCCCACGAGGCTCCCCCGTCCCTGGGATTCTCCAGGCAAGAACACTGGAGTGGGTTGCCATTTCCTTCTCCAGTGCATGAAAGGGAAAGGGAAAGTGAAGTCGCTCAGTCGTGTCCAACTCTTGGCGACCCCATGGACTGCAACCAGGCTGGGATTTGCCAGGCAAGAGTGCTGGAGTGGGGTGCCATTGCCTTTGAGAAAAACAATGAAACAGAGGCAGAGTAGTAAAATGAAAACCCATCCCAGTGGGAAAGACCCTGATGCTGGGGAAGACTGAAGATAGGAAGAGAAAGCAGTGAGAGGATGAGACGGCTGGATGGCATCACTGACTCAATGGACACGAGTTTGAGCAAACTCTAGGAGATAGTGAAGGATGGGGAAGCCTGGCACGCTGCAGTCCACGGGGTCTCAAAGAGTCAGACACAACCGAGCAACTGAACAAAAACAACAGCGATGACACTTAAAATCTGAAAATCAATCAAGGCAATTTTGACATGATGTAAAATTAAGTAACTTGAGGAGTTCAAAGGAGACCCAAGTAAGTGAGGTGCCTGTGTGTATAAACACTTCAGAGTTTTACTGTTCTCTACCCACGACATTCACCAAAATTATTCAAGACACCAAGGGATTCCAAAGTTATTTTTTACCATTTAATAATGTTACTATTATATAGTATGCATTGCAGTGTTTAGCATGAATGAGAGCTGAAAATAATTTGTAGAATTTCTGGAATATGAGTAACTTTTTTTTTCTGGAAAAGCTTCAAGTTAGATCTTTAGAGTAAAAGTAATTAACCTCCAATTAAAATAAATAAAATTATATTTAAAAAAAAGAATATTTCCTTGCAAATCAAAAAATATCAAAGGATATCATACATGTATATTTCTGTCTCTGTTTATCTGTTTTTGTATTTCTGTTAGTATTGCACCCTATAGTCATGTACCATTTTACAGACTTGTTCAATAAATAAGACTATATATTCTTTGTAAATTCATATATTGGTAATGGAACAAAAAATCATATTGGTTATGATGGAAAATTGAATTCCTAAATACTGAAATGGAATACTGAAGTATAATAGAATACTGAAAGGGGTTTACCAGATTTAGGGAAAATAATACCTTTATGATTCCTAAGATTATTCTCTAATACTGTACTTACCATCCTAGTTTGGAAAAAAAATTGGACTAAAAGTGAATAGACAGACTTAATACCGGTATATCTAAATTAGTGTCACTAAAGTAATCAACAAAGGCACAACAAAAGACTTCAGAGTATAAGTCAAGCAAAATAAGGAAGAAATGAATTGCACACCTAAAATCTATTTAGGAAAATATTCAGCAAAAATCTATACAAGAATATTCCTGATGAAGTTTTAAATTTTGGTGGGAAGGAAATTGTAACTAGACTATTACATATAATCAAGTTGTCAAATATTTAGGCAATAGGAAGATATTTTATGAATAAAAATTGCCAACAAAGAAAAAACACTCATAGAATATACAAGTCATGAACCTCTTTTAAATAGAAGTATTAAACATTAAAACTGATGTTAGAAAAACAGCCATCGGTGCTTTCTTGGAGATGCTGAGGTAAAAGAAGAAAGGCATCTGTTAGTGTCCAGACAGTGAAGTAGTAGCTACAAAGCAGTGAGGGTAAAAAAAAAAAAAAAACATGAGCCGAAAACGTATCTTCATCCAGCTATCAGGGACACAGAATTTCATGGAGGAAATGCAGCAGGCAGGAACTTTCTAGAAGAAAACGAAAACAAAACCAAGCAAGCAAAATAAAAAACTAGTTACTAAAATCCTGTTACAAGGGGTGAATATATTTTTCAGTTCCATACTAGGAAACAATGCAACTGACAATAGAAAAAGAACTGTTGGTGAGTTTTAATGCACTTAAATATAAAATGAGAGTTTAAAATGTACTAACCAGGGGGGAAAAATCATATTATTAACTTGGATAATGTATATAACAAGATGGTTTAAAAAATTTGAGAAGAACTGATGTTCTAAAAAACAGCTCTGACTAGGTTCACTTCCTACTCCTCCAATTTTTTTTTGTTGTTAATATATATTTATAGAAGTCATCAGTGCTCTCTTTTCAAGATGGGAAGCTCCAGCTGTTTGGATCAGGAGAGGAAATGTGGGAGCATGTTTGAGTGCTTATTTTTCATCATTCTACAGAACACACTCCATAACATTTAAAAAACTGGAGCATAGTTTGAAATTTTACTCCATATTCAATGTTTTTTATCATATTTGTTTTAATAAGATAGGTCATTTGAGAAATTATATCACTGGTTATGATAAATTGTTATTTAAAAACTAGCATAGTTTTGTTATAAAATAATGTATCCATCCCTCTACATGTAAGTGTGCCACATTGAACAATATTCAATTTCATTAACAGTGATTCCTTCAGATGGTTAGATTTCAATTGGTCATCAAATATTTTCTTTATTTTCTATTTTGAGTGAATAATTTATAGTTAAAAGATGTCACTTTTTTATTAGGACTTTAAGGTACAGAAATTTCCCATAGGTCCTCTGCTTCCATACTTGCGTAGCCTTCCCCATTATTAGTATCCCTCCCCACAGTGGAACATTTATTAGGACTGACAAACTTACACTGACATATCATAATCATTCAAAGCCCATAGTTTACATTACAATTCACTCCTGGTGTTGTACATTCTATAGGTTTGGACAACTGTATAACAGCATGTATTTGTCATTATGATATCAGGCAGAGTATTTTCACTGCCTCAAAAATCCTCTGTGCTCATAAGTATTTGTCCCTCTCCCCCACCCCTGAACAACCACTGATTTTTTTATGATCCTCTTAGTTTTACCTTTTCCAGAATGTGATATAACTGAAGTCATACAGATGAAGCCTTTTCTGATTGGCTTCTTTCACTTACTAAAATGCCTTTAGGTTCCCTATGTCTTTTCATGGCTGGACGCCTTGTTACTTTTTAGTGCTGAATACTTTTCCATTGTCTGGATATACCCATTTATTTATCTATTCTCCTATTACAGGACATTTTCATTGCTTCTGAGTTTTGGCAATTAAAAATAAAGCTGCTGTAAACATCCATGCTCAGGTTTTTGTGTGGTCATGTTTTCAACTCCTTTGGGTAAATATCAAGGAGTATGACGGTTAGATCATAAGGTGAAAGTGTATTAGTTTTGCAATAAACTGCCAAGCTGTCTTCCAAAGTGACACTATTTTGCACTCCCATCAGCAATAAATGAGAATTCCCTTTGTTCCACATTGTCATCCAATATAGGAATGTCATTGTTCTGAATTTCAGTCTTTCTAATGAGGCTGTAGGGGTATTTCATTGTTGTTGTTGTTGGCCATGCTTTGCTAATAAGCTGTTTTAATTTTCATTTGATAAAGACATTCCTCTCTTGAAATTTTTTCTTTGATCCATGTGTTATTTTGAGATATGTCATTTAATTGTCACATATTTGGGGATTTTCTAGCTATTTTCTGTTATTATTTTATACATTAATTCTATTGTAGTCTGAGAGCATATAGTGTTTGATTTCCATTTATTTAAATTTGCCAAAGTGTGTTTTATACCCCAGGATGTAGTCTATCTTGGTTAATGTTCCCTTGAGGAAAATGTGTTTTCTTCCATTGTTGAATGAAGTAGTCCATTGTTGTTCAATTGCTCAGTCATCTCCAACTCTTTGGGACCCCATGAACTGCAGCACACCAGGTATCCCTGTCCTTCACCAACTCCCAGAGCTTGCTCAAACTCATGTCCATTGAGTTGGTGATGCCATCCAACCATCTCATCCTCTGTCGCGCCCTTCTCTTCCTGTCTTCAATCTTTCCTGGCATCAGGATCTTTCCTAATGACTAGATTCTTCGCATCAGGTGGCCAAAGTGTTGGAACTTCAGCTTCAGCATCAGTGCTTCCAATGAATATTCTGGATTGATTTCTTTTAGTATTAACTAGTTTGATCTTGCAGTCCAAGGGACTCTCGACTCTCCTCCAGTACCACAGTTCAAAAGCATCAATTCTTGAGCACTCAGCCTTTCTTTTTTATGGTACAACTCTTACATCCATACATGACACTAGAAAAACCATAGTTTTGACCATGTGGACCTTTGTTGGCAAAGTAATGTTTCTGCTTTTTAATGTGCTGTCTAGGTTGGTCATGGGCTTCCCTAATAGCTCAATTGGTAAAGAATCCACCTGCAATGCAGGAGACCCTGGTTTAATTCCTGGGTGGGAGGATCTGCTGGAGAAGGGATAGGCCACCCACTCCAGTATTCTTGGGCTTCCCTTGTGGCTCAGCTGTTAAAGAATCCACTTGCAATGCAGGAAACCTGGGTTCAATCCCTAGGATGGGATGATCCCCTGGAGAAGGGAAAGGCTACCCACTCCAGTATTCTGTCCTGAAGTAGCTTAGCTGGAATTCCATCACCTCCACTAGCTTTGTTCATAGTGATGCTTCCTAAGGCCCATATGACTTCACATTCAGGATGTCTTGCTCTAGATGAGTGATCACACCATCGTGGTTATCTGAGTCATTAAGATCTCTTTTGTACAGTTCTTCTGTATATTCTTACTACCTCTTCTTAAATATCTTCTGCTTCTGTTAGTTTCATGCCATTTCTGTACTTTATTGAGCCCATCTTGCATGAAATGTTCCCTTGGTATCTCTAATTTTTCTTGAAGAGATCTCTAGTCTTTCCTTTTCTACTGGTTTCCTCTATTTCTTTGTATTGATTACTGAGGAAGGCTTTCTTATCTCTCCCTGCTATTCTTTGGAACTCTGCATTCAGAGGGGCTTATCTTTCCTTTTCTCCTTTCTCTCTCACTTCTTTTCTTTTCTCAGCAATTGGTAAGGCCTTTTCAGATAATCATTTTGCCTTTTTGCATTTCTTTTTCTTGAGGGTGATTTTGATCACTGCCTCCTGTACAATGTTACGAGCCTCTGTCCATAGTTCTTTAGGCACTCTATCATATCTAATCCCTTGAATCTATTTGTCACTTCCACTAAGTAATCTATCTATAGAGTACTGACTATAATATCAGTTATATCCCGTTGATTGTTGATCTTGTGTGGGGCCAGATGGTTAGTTTTGGCTGGAATTGATTGCATCCCTGCTTCCACATGGGTGCATGCATGCTTAGTCATGTCCCGCTCTTTGCAACACCATGGACTGTAGCCCACCAGGCTTCTCTGAAATGGGATTTTCCAGGCAAGAATACTAGAATGGGTTTTCATTCCCTACTCCAGGAGCCTGAGTCTTTTGTGTCTCCTGCATTGGCAGGTGGGTTCTCCACCACTTACACCAGCTCTATTACATGTAAGGCTAGATAAAGTTGGCTTGAACTAGGGATTTCCTTTCCTGTGGGTCACTTATGCCCTGATAATACCCCAACAAGTTAGGTTCCAGGTAACCAGTTTCCCCTGAGGGGAAGCTTTAGTAAGGAGGCCTGGGTGCTCTACTGTATTTCAGAATGGTTCCTTTCCCTCTCCCCATGCTGGAAGCAAGAGACAAGTTTTTTCCAATGTGGAACCCTGGGCAAGCTCCCGGAGATAAAACTTATAATACTGTGAACCTCCCTCTCCGTGACTGGTCCCCATGAAGTTGTTTAACTGTCAGAGTTGTCCACACTGAACCTTCAGCAATTTGTCAATTACTTTCAGGTTTTCCTGCCCTCGGACTAGTTCCTGCAGTGAAGCCTTCTCTTGAGTCTTTGCTCTGGTAAGTCCTCACTCTGCTTTTCCTCTTATCTGCCTCTGCGATTTCAGGAGCACCTGTTTGCCCTGTGTCCTCCTGTCTCTTAAGAACCCAAGAAGAGTTGTTGACTCTTCATTCTGTTCAGCTTTTCACTTGTTGTTAGGATGGAGTGGCAACTTACAAGTGCCTTACATGAAAACATGGAAATCGGTATGTATTATTTTTTAAATAGTTTTGGAACAAGACATTTAAAAACAAAGTTTAAAATGTAACATTATGAGAGAATAACATGACTGATAGGACTGTGTAAGGAGATATTTTTTAATGTATAAAATGATTTTCCTCAAAAATTGTGGAAATCATGTTATTTCTTCATAAAACATCTCTGAGGCTTTTTTTGGTTTCTTACACGTTACAACTTATATATTGAAACATATTTCAACATCTTAACCAAGAATAATGTTTTATATTTGAGCCAGTGATATTATACTTAAAATTCTTTCATACTTTAATTTCATTTGCCTGACACCACATTCTTATTTATTAATAAATTCATTGAATATTATTATTCTAATTTCACATTGCTTTTTATGACCTGAAATTTCTTTATTTTTAAGCCAACTATTTGAAAAATTAACAGATGACATGCTTCCAACTAAAAAACAAAATCTTCTTTTTTCCCCTTTACTTTTAACAAAGACCCACCCATAGTGAGAATGCTCCTAGCGAGTAAGCTATGCTTTGCAGCTAGCCTTCAATTCCTCGTCATTGTTTTGCCTTACATCAAGTCCTTAAGCATTTCTCCAAGCCAGTGCACAGTCTATCCCATACCAATTACCATGTAGAAAGAGCAGTTAGACAATGAGTGTAAGTTGCCATCTGTACATGACACATAAACCAGGGTAAACAAGATCATGAACTGTGGATGCAGACTGGCTGAGTTTGAATCCTGGCTCTATTACCATGATCACACTTGGTTATGTGACTTAAGCTAAATAACCTCTCTGGCTCCGTTTTTATTTCTGTAATGAAGATAATAACAATCCCCACTTTATAAGGTTGTGAGGATTAAATAATCTAAAAATAAGTCAAACCTGGTACATAGTAAGCACGGTATGTTAATTTTTATCTTTATTATGGTAACAACTGCCACAATATAACTTAAGAACATTTAAGAGCATATGTGAAATATGTGATTTTTAGAAGTGCCATGTGTTAATTTTAAAATTACTTAGAGACTCAAAACAAACTTTAGAACTACAGAATACAATTTAATCAGCTAACCAGGCAGGTTGAATTGCCCAAGGCAATCTCAGCTTGTTTGTTGTCTCGGCATACTGTTTTAAAACTTGAGGTATAATTGGAACATAGCATTGTGTGACTTTAAAGTGCACAACATGTTGATCTGATGCATTGTATTTTGCAATGTGATGACCACATCACTTTAGCAAGCGCCTCTGTCATGTCACAGAATTATCATTTATTTTTTGTGGTGGGAACAACTACGATCTAGTCTTTTGGCAACTTTGAAGTTTATAATGCAGTATTGTTGACTCTAATCACTATGCTCTCTATGTGTGTCCAGAACTTATGTACTGGTTGCAAGTTTATCCCCTTAAACAACATATCCCCAATTCCCTCACCCCCAAGGCCTTGGAAACCACTATTCTAAGCTGGTTATCATGAATTTGACTTTTTAGATTCCACGTATAAGTGACACCATGCAGTATTTCACTTCTCTCACTTAGCCTAACATCCTCAAGTTCCGTTCATGTTGTCACAAATGGCAGGATTTCCTTCTTTGTTGTGACTATGATTCTGTTATGTATATACAGTATGTCTTCCTTATCCGTTTATCTGTCAATAGAAACTTAAGTGTTGCACTATCTTGGCTGTTGTGAATAACAGCCAAGTGAATTTATAGTGAATAAGATGCAGTGAACATGAAAGTGCAGATATCTTTTTGATATCCTGTTTTCATTTCCTTTGGAGACATGCCAAGAAGTGGAGCATCTGGATCATATGGCAGTTCTACTTTTGATTTTTTTGAGGTGCCTCCATAATGGTTTCCATGGTGGCTATACCAGTTTACATTCCAAACAACAGCGCACAAGTATTTCCTTTTTCCCTCATCTCCCCTAATATTTCTCTTGTCTTCCTGATGATAGCCATTCTAACAGATGTGAGGTGATATCTCATTGTGGTTTTGATTTGCATTTCCCTTGACGATTAGAGATGAACATCTTTTCAAGTACCTGTTGGCTATTTGAATGTCTTCATGGGAAAAACGTATATTCAGTTATTCTCTATCCTGACATAATTTAAGTAGGTTATCTGTCACTCTCAAAATAATTCAGTTTGGATGATAAATGTTATGAATACTCTTTAATTAAGAGAACAGAACTGTGTAACTTGGAAAGACATGGTTAAAGTTAGAACTTAGACCTATCTTTTAATTTAATGTTACCTGATAAATTGAGATAAAATGTTTCATTTAGACTTATAAAACATCTGTTGGCAATCAGTAATTCACTCCTTAGTTCATTTTAAAAATATTATGTAGTGCCTGCTTTGAGGGTAAAACATTGAACATGACGGAAAAGCTCCCTTCCCAAGGAGTTTACCTTTTTGTGGAGAACGTAGATAATTAACAAGTAAACAAGTATGTATCTAGAATAATGACACAGAGTAGGCATGGATAAATACTTAATTCTTTTTAAAATTTTTATTTTATACTGGAGTATAGTTGATTTACAATGTTATGTAAGTTTCAGGTGTACAGCAAAGTGATTTGTAACAGTGGTACGCATATATCTGTTCTTTTTCTGATTCTTTTCCCATATGGCTTCCCTGGTGGTGCAGAGGTTAAAGCATCTGCCTGCACTGTGGGAGACCTGGGTTCGATCCTTGGGTCGGGAAGATCCCCTGGAGAAGGAAATGGCAACCCACTCCAGTATTCTTGCCTGGAGAATCCCATGGAGGGAGGATGCATATATCTGTTCTTTTTCTGATTCTTTTCCCATATGGGTTATTACAGAGTATTGAGTAGAGTTCCTTGTGCTATAGAGTAGGTCCTTATTGGTTATCTATCTTATATATAGTAGTGTGTTATCTATTTTATATATAGTGGTGTGTGTATGTTAATCCCAACATCCTAATTTATCCCTCCTCTTGCTTTTTACCCTTTCATAACCATAAGTTCCCCTCCTCCATGAAGTCTGTAAGTCTGTTTCTGTTTTGTAAATGCATTCATTTTAGATTCCACATATAAGCAATATCATATAATATTTGTCTTTTTCAGTCTGACTTACTTCACTTAGTAAAATAATCTCTAGATGAATCCGTGTTGCTGCAAATGGCATTATTTCATTCTTTTTATGGCTGGGTACTATTCCATTGCATATAAGTACCACGTCTTCTTTATCCATGCATCTGTCAAAGGACATTTAGGTTGGTTCCATGTCTTGACTTAAATAATGCTGCAATGAACATATGGGTGCATGTATCTTTTCAAAGTATGATTTTCTCTGGATATATGCCGAAGAGTAGAACTCCTAGATCATGTGGTAGTTTTGTTTTTAGTTTTTTAAGGTACCCTCACACTGTTCCCAATTTACATTCCCAACAGTATAGGGTTCCCTTTTCTTTTCACCCCCCCTCCAGCATTTATTGTTTGTAGATTTTTTTTGATGATGACCATTCTGATTCTGAGTGATATGAGGAAATACCTCCCTGTAGTTTTGGTTTTTGTTTTTCTGATAATTAGTGATGTTGAGCATCTTTTCATGTGCTTTTCATGTGAGTATATATATATATATACTCAATATACGAATTTATTATATAAACATACATGAGTATAATATACAAGAGTTTGTATATTTTATAAATTAATCCCTTGTCTGTCACACTATTTGCAAATATTTTCTCCCATTTGGTGGGTTGTCTTTTTGTTTTCTTTATGGCTTCCTTTGCCATAGAAAAGCTTTTAAGTTTAACTAGGTACCATTTGTCTTCTGTTTGTTTTTATGTTTATTAAGGATAAAGGATAAATCTAGGAAATGGATTGAAAAAGATATTGCTGAAATTTATGTCAGAGTGCTCTCTGCTTATGTTTTCTTCTCAGAGTTTTTACAGTGTTTAGTCATATTTCGGTGTTTCATCCACTTGAGCTTATTTTTGTTGTCTGATGCTAGAGAATGTTCTAACTTCATTCATTTACGTGTGTCATTCCTGCCACTGCCACAGCGGCTGCCAATCCTCCTCACTGTGTGGCCAAGCAGGAAGTTTCCATGTGGTCCCTAATTCTTTTTTTAAATAAATAGGATAAGGTTGATTCTGATAAATACTTAGAAGAAAAGCAAATTATAGAAGAGAATATCTGGATGTTATTCAAAGAGCAAAACTGTCCAAAAATGGCTTGATGTTCATCCTAGGTTGCCTGAATGTGGGCAAGATAGTTACGACCAGCCCCATCCCACCCCTTGGCTCTTCTTCCAATGGAGGGGAGCTCAGCAGTCACAAGAAATCAGTCTTTGCCAACTGGGTCCCAGAGTCTCCATGTGCTATTACCTGAAGTTCATAGACAGTTCCCATTTTCATAACTTTGGCCCCTCAAATCCATATTCTTTTGTGTCCAGGTAGTTTGATGTCTTTCATTAATAAGGTCACTCTAGTGTCTGACTATTTAAAGGAAGAGAGTTGAGGGAACAAGATTTCTCCATTGGAATATAGACCCAAATTACATACTTGGCATTGCTTTTTGGTCTAGCTCTTGTTCTTTCTCTGTTTCCCTCTCTCTCCATCTTTCTCTCTGTGTAATGAAAGTATCAGGTGTATCCTTGCCTTCTCTCTTGAAGAAACTGACTTTGAATCTTTTGTATTTTTCTTGAAAGCTAGTAGGAAATCACTGAATAATTGAAAGTCAGAAAACAACCTGATCTGATTTGACATAAGATTATTCTGATGGTTATGTAAACAATGGTCTGAAGAAGAACAAGAATGCATGCAGAAAGGTCAGTTAGAAGTTACTCCCTTTGTCTGAAAGAGATGGTATGGCTTGGAAGAGATCATGGTGGCAGAAATTGGAAGAAATGGAACATATATATTGGCAAGTTGACATATATTTGGCAAGACTTGTAGAAGAATCATATGTAAGAGGTGGAAAGAGGGGAAGAGTCAAAAATAACTTCAGAGTTTTTTTTTTTTTTTTAAGCTGGTGGATGGTGATTCATCCCTTTCAGGAAGATCTTAATCTGGGAAGGAAGGATGATCACTACACCTTACTCTAGTTCACCATTCAGCACTAGTAATCATCCCATAAAACATTCAGGGAAAGCTTTCTTTGTAGCTTTGGTGTCAAGGAAATTGATTCATTTTAGAGAATTTGAAGTGTGGGTACCTAGGCCTCAGATTGGGATCACACAGTGCCTACCTGGTCATTAGAATTCACCTTTTCAATGGAGACTCAGAGGCGACTTCCAAAGAAGGGACATGGGTTTCAATCAGGGTTTCTATTTATTTCAGTATTCCTTTAGTCCTTATTTATTTAATTTTAGCTTTTTAAAGTTAAATTTCCACAACACTAAGCCTAATTTTTAATGCTTTTTTTGTCATTCTTTAAGTTTAATTATTTAACCTACAATTCATATACAATGTAAAGTGACTCAGCTATGGAAAAAAAAATGGCTCTGAATGGAAGAGACACTTGAGTCTCAACTTTTTGAGCGTTTACCTTATTTAAAGCAACTAGAGTCGACTCTTGAACAGTGCAGGGGTTAGGGGCACGAACCATTTGTACAGTTGAAAATCCACATATAACTTTCAAGTTAGCCCTCTGTATCCGTGGTTTGACATCTACAGATTGAATCAACCATGCTTATGTAGTACTGTTGTTATTGTTCACTCACTCAGTCATGTCCAGCTCTTTGTGACCCCATGAACTGCAGCATGCCAGGCTTCCCTGTACTTCATGCCAGGCTTCCCTGTACTTCACCATCTCCTGTAGCTTGCTCAAACTCATGTTCATAGAGTCAGTGATGCCATCCAACTACCTCGTCTTCTGTCATTCCCTTCTGCCTTCAATCTTTCCCAGCATCGGGGTCTTTTCTAATGAATCGACTCTTTGATTCAGGCAGCCAAAGTATAATCCACATATAAGTAGCTGGGCACAGTTCAAACCTGTGTTATTCAAGGGTCATTTGTACTTATATAAAATTTCCTAAAGAAGATTTAGCATGATAATTACCTAGATTTAAGATTATACACTTAAAAATATAGGTACTAGTAAACAGAATAATTTTACAACTTTAAAATATGATACAATATTGACAAAAACTTGTTGAAGTACCCAAATAAGAAAAGAGAAAATTAATATGCTTAATGAAACTCTATAATTTTTCACCAAATTTTTCCTTACATTGTACCAAATTTGGTAGTATTAAATATGATATTTCAGGTATCACTTTTTAAGTTTCCTCAAGGATAAGAAAAAAATATAGCACTTTTTCTCTTCAGTAGTAGACAATATTGTGTTGTTATGGCAACCAAAGTAGAAAAACATTTTAAGAGAAGGGTGGTTCTTCAGAAGTTTACTCTAACTTGGTAATCATGTATGAACAATGCCTTTTGTTTAAAATGCACTCATTGTTACATGATTATAATTGTCCCCAGAATGTTTCAAAAGATTTCTAGAGGAATTAACTTCCTCAAAGCCTTTTAAAAATTAAGAGACCAACTATTTATTACTTTTTAAGAAAATTACTTCCAGCATTGCACTGGATCTGGTACATTTATGCATATCTAGAAACGTATATTGACAGAAATTCAGTTCAGTTCAGTTCAATTCAGTCGCTCAGTCGTGTCTGACTCTTTGCAACCCCATGAATCGCAGCACGCCAGGCCTCCCTGTCCATCACCATCTCCCGGATTCACTCAGACTCACGTCCATTGATTCAGTGATGCCATCCAGCCATCTCATCCTCTGTCGTCCCCTTCTCCTCCTGCCCCCAATCCCTCCCAGCATCAGAGTCTTTCCCAATGAGTCAACTCTTCACATGAGGTGGCCAAAGTACTGGAGCTTCAGCTTNAGGCCTGGCATGCTGCAATTCATGGGGTTGCAAAGAGTCGGACACGACTGAGTGACTGAACTGAACTGAATAGTATTAAGTGCTGTTATATTCACTTAAAATTGGGAAAAGTCATGGTTTTGGAAAAATAGAAACTTTGTAGATTTAAGTGAATCTGGTTCTTTGTCTTTAGCATTTTTTTCTGGTTTAAAAACATCTTTTGATGGGGAGGTATAGATAAGAGTGGAATCATGAGCTATTAGATCCAATTTTGCTCAGGAGGAAATCTGCTTTCATGTCTTAATTAAGCTGAATCTAAAAGAAAATGCTTAATCATTGCTTGTCTCCCTTTCTGGAATATGCAGAGTTAAAGAGATCCTTCTGATGCTGGTTGCAAGAATTTTTCATTAGGGTGGTGATATCCGGACTATGGAGTGAAGTGGTGGTTGGTTGGAATCCTGCTTATAACTGTTTACAGCTTTAATCCTCTTTTTCTTTTATCTCACATAATATTGTGCAATTTTCCTTGGAATTGTTTAATTTGTAATATTTGGTAACTTCAAAATTGATAGACTGGAATGAAGGATGAGATACTTTTTTGTGAACAGTTGAATGATACATAATCATTTTACATAAGACTATTTGCTATTTTAAGTGATGGAAAAATAAGAACTAAGGGCACTTAATAGACTATTTGCATATTGATAACACCAGCCACACGCAGCCCTCTGCTTACAAGTAGTACCAGGGGAAGACAGTCTTCCAGAAAAAAGGATTAGATGCCCTATATGATTCAAGAGAGAGGATTAGGATCAATGAAAGAAAGTTCAGTGAAGACAAGTTTAGTCTAGATTACAACAGCTACTTTGCATGATAACATCTGGGCAGCAATGGCACCAGGCATAGTGATCTTACTATCTCTCAAAAACCTACCTGTTAATGACTTATTAGCAGGGCCATTTCTAAAGAGAATGAAACCCTGAAGGGGTTACTAGCTTAGAAGGCCTTTCAGATTTCTTTGAATCTGCTCGAAATCATGACTTGGTATTTGTCTTCTCAGGATCACTCCTTTCCCAAATTTCTGCTTCACTTTCCAGAGTAGCAGACAAATTAAAGCTCCCAGGTCTCCCAAGATTCTCGCTGGAGAATCTTTGAGGTGCACAGAAGGGCATTTCTTGTTCTTCAGATTCCCTCAACTCCTAGAACCTGAGGATCCAAGTATCTCACCGAGGCTTACACATGAAGGATGCAGATAATGAATGACCCTGGAAGGAATTCCTGACATGGGGTCACCGTGACTGTTGAGGGTGTGTGGAGCTGAGACAGATGATGTGCTGTGCAGTCTCCAGGAGCCTCGTGTGAACACCGTCCCTGTTCTGTGTCTATGCCTTACTGATCCAGGTATGGACTGACTCCGGTTAATCCTTCTCTGCTCCTTCTCCTGGGGATGCTGATTGGAGGGTGACAGTCACAGTCCTTTCTCTGCATTCTCTGAAGTCAAACTATTTCATGAGATATAATTTTTTAAGGCTATTTATTGATTTATTTGGCTACCTCGGGTCTTAGCTGGGACATGCAGGATTTTAGCTGTGACATTCTGGGTCTTCTGTTGAGGTGCACAGACCCTACTTGCAGTGTTTGGGCTCCAGAGTGTGCAGGCTTAGCAGTTGTGCCACAGAGATACAATTTTTAACCTCTTTCTTCTGATCACTGTTCACCTCCATAATCATCCCAGAATTCCCTTTATTTTTTTCTTTATCTCTAGAGTCCTTTTCTGGTGCTTCTACCCAAAAGAACCTTCACTTATATGTTGGGTGAGCGCTGTGTATAAAAAAGAAAATATTAGGCATACCAGGCTTTTAATTTCAAGAAGGTGCAAAAATAGATTTCAAATCATTATGGCTCAGGTTGCCATTAGGAAAGACTGAATCAATTTTCCTCTGTTGACCCAGAATTAATAGAAAAAGAAGAAGAAAGTGTTAGTGGTGCAGCTGTGTCTGACCTTTTTGTGAAGTTATCAACTGTAGCCCACCAGGCTATCTGTTCATGGAATTCTCCAGGCATGAATACTAGAGTAGGTAGCCTTTTCCTTCTCCAGGAGATCTGCCTGGCCCAGGGATCAAACCCAGGTCTCTTGCATTGCAGGCAGTTTCTTTACCATCTGAGCCACTAGGAACATCACTAGCTTGGTGCCAGCAGTAGTGGGTAGTAGGAAAGAGGGGAGGTGAGAGGCAGAAGTCTAGCCTCTGGAACAACTCTCACATTGGTCAGGCAGCTGGGGGAACTTTGAGAAGCTCTCTTCTCTCTGAGCTTCAGTTTCCTCTCATCAAAATTTAGAAACTTGGATTAGATGAGTCTGAAAGCCCACTCTAGCTGCATTTATTTAATCCAGGCAGCAGAGGTACAGAGAGATCACCCACCCAGCCCAAGCACACAGTGCAAGGGAACAGCCTAAAGACTGGGACCCAGGTCCAAGACGATCATAATACTGAAACCCTTTCAGATGATTTTCAACAGCAAAGAGCATTTATGCCCTCACAATCGCTCCCAGTGCTGGGCAAGGCTGATGGGCCCCAAACGTACAGAGTATCAGATCAGATCAGATCAGATCACACCTTTAAGGGTGTGGTTAACATCTTCTGCATTTGGGCAGATGGGGTGACTATTTCTCCAAAGTCACTAGTACAGCAAACCTGTTATTCACAGATTCTTTCTGGTTCCTATGCCAGCCCACATGATTTTAGTTACTCAGTGTCCACTATAGCAGTATAATAGTGAATGCCAGTGTGATGTGAAATATACAGAAAGAGGGAGCAAAAGCAAATGAGGAAACAGCAACAAATCCTGACATCATACTTTTTAATAGATCAATTTCCTTTTATTTCTTTATTTTGAGGCCGAAAATGACTTCCTGGGAACATTCACCAGGATAGTCTACATCTATTGTCTCCCTTAGTGCCTTGTTTTAGAAAAAGAAACAAAGCACTGCCATGGGGAGCCCTGACTGGTGTTTCCAGGCAGCTAGTTCAGCTCTCATGCCATGAAGACATCGGAGATGAAATCAGAATACAGAGGAGGGACTGGCTGTATTCCAGGGCTGGAACAATACCTGGGTGCACTGGGAAAGGTAAAGGCAAAACCACTTCACAGTCTCAGCTTCTCCCCCACTTTGTGACACTACATAGGGAAATGCCTTACCCTCTAAGGCAGTAAACTGGCTATGAAAACAGAAGGTGAACATTCACCCAAGAATGTTCTAGGAATCAGCAACCACGTGTAACTGGCCCAGTAGATGAAATAAAACATGCTTACAAGACGGAAGAGTAGGGACTTTGAAGTGTTTTGTAAACTAGTTTGATATTTAGTATCTATCTAATGAGTTCACCCCACTCCAGTATTCTTGCCTGGAAAATCCCATGGATGGAANTAGGAATCAGCAACCACGTGTAACTGGCCCAGTAGATGAAATAAAACATGCTTACAAGACGGAAGAGTAGGGACTTTGAAGTGTTTTGTAAACTAGTTTGATATTTAGTATCTATCTAATGAGTTCACCCCACTCCAGTATTCTTGCCTGGAAAATCCCATGGATGGAAGAACCTGGTAGGCTGCAGTCCATGGGGTCGCTAAGAGTCGGACACGACTGAGCGACTTCACTTTCACTTTTCACTTTCATGCATTGGAGAAGGAAATGGCAACCCATTCCAGTGTTCTTGCCTGGAGAATCCCAGGGACGGGGGAGCCTGATGGGCTACCGTCTATGGGGTTGAACAGAGTCAGACACGACTGAAGCGACTGAGCAGCAGCAGCAGCAGCAGCAATGAGTTCGGAAACATGACCAAGCTATTGAGTTGAAAAAAACCAAAGAGAATAATCTTCCCTGGTGGTTCAGTGGTAAAGAATCCACCTGCAAAGCAGCAGACTTGGGTTTGATCCCTGGGTCGGGAAGATCCCCTGGAGGAGGGAATGGCAACCCACTCCAGTGCTCTTGCTTGGGAAATCCCATGGACAGAGAAACCTGGGGGGCAACAGTCCATGGGGTCACAAAGCATTGAACATGACTGTGATGAAACCACAACAGCAACCACGGAGAATGCCTTACTCTAGTCTTCTATTGCCGGGGTGGGGTAAAAAGAAAGAAAGTAAAATACAACTGCACAGTTTGTTTATTAGGAAAGTCTGGCCCTTCAGATCTTGCCAAATACCTGTCTGTCCCACAACCACTGAGAAAGAATTGTGTGGTCACTTACCTGCTCAGTGGACTTGAGGAAGTGACACCTCTGAGCTCTCTCATTTCTCAAAAACAAACTACAGATGCTACATGAGACCTTCTCTTAGCATGCTTCTGGCTTCTCCGTGGCTTCAGTTGTTACTCTGTGATCGATTTCTTTCCTGTACTGAATGTATGACCCTGAAGATTCAAAGCACAGAACTACATTTAGTGATTTTTAGTCACTCTTGTTACTTTAAAGCCAAGGAAAGCTCATCAAGTGGAAAGTATGACTGTGTGGATGGCGTGTTATGAAACCAAGTCCCCCCACTGTCTTTCCATTGATCTTCCTGAGGGGCATTTGCCTTTAATTTGGGGACACTGCGACTGGAGCTGGGCTGAAGGGGAGATGAGCACAGTGTTGTGACATCCTTGGGAAATGTCACTGAAATGGGTCAGCCTTTCTATTTCTGAGCTGCGCTCATCTGAAAACATTAAAGAAGGCTAAAAATAAGTGTATGGTGTGCTCTCAGCTACTCAAGCCAAGCCAGTCCGTCTTTGAGAAGGCCCTTGGATATTAATGATTGACGGGTGGACACAGTAGCCTGCTGTGACTTTCCCAGGGAGTCCTGTGGGCATTTGGAGAAGATTCTGCATCCCTCACTGACCCACATCCCTCTTTCAACAAGGCAGAAATGATTTGGACAATATTAGCCTCTTGGCGGAGAGGGGTTTCCCAGATGGCCCTAGTGGTGAAGAACCTGCCTGCCAATTCAGGAGACATGAGACTTGGGTTTGATCCTTGGGTTGGAAAGATCCTCTGGAAGACAGCATGACAACCCACTCCAGTACTCTTGCCTGGAGAATCCCATGGACAGAAGAACCTGGCGGGTTACAGTGCATGGGGTTGCAAAGGGTCAGACACGACTGAAATGACTGAGCACAGACAGGATGGGAAAACCTCTTGGGGGGTGGGGTGGGATGAGCAGGAATGGTGGGGGTGTGGTCTTCATGAATTCAGCTCTTTTACAAGGCAGACAGAGTCAGCCTGCTGGGGATATCTGCTAGTCTTGTGCTCCAGGTTTAAACACTGAATTTCCACATTTAACCTGGAAAAACAAACACATTTCAACATCAGATTCATTTCTGTGCCTCACTTTTTCCTTTGTTTCTATATTAAGATATCTTACACCATTCCCTGGTCTCTATAGATTTAGGAGGAGAAATACTTCAGAGCTGCCTGGGAGAGAGAACAGTGGCTCTGAAGCCAGCCAGGCAAGCTTGGTGATGATTTTCAGTTTCACCACCAAGGAGTTTGGTAAACTCTGCTACATTTCACTTTTCCTCTTGCAGATTTTGTTTTTCCATCCATGCAGAGTAGAAAACATGGATAACTGGTAGGTTTGCTCTGGGATTAGGGGTGCTGAGCCTAATTCACTGAGAAGAGTGCTTGCTGCAAGACAGATCCTATTTGTTTTTTGGGCTTTTTTGTTTTCTATTTATTTCTTTAAAAACACTTTTATATTGAAGTATGGCCAATTAACAACGTTGTGATAGTTTCAGGTGGACAGCAAAGGGACTCAGCCATACATATACATGCATCCATTCTTCCCCAAACTCCCGTCTCATCCAGGTTGCCACGTAACATTGAGCAGAGCCCAGCTCTGGGCTAATGCTCTTCACCTTGTGTGTTAGAATCATTCATGCGTCTGTCTTCTCTAAATAGGGGGCTCTCTGAGGACAGGGAGCAGGTCTGATTTCTGTCTTGTTGGTTCTACAGGTGAGGCATGCTGGATGTTCTCAGCTCTGTTCGCTGCATTCTTTGGGACACCGTGTTTATCCTGGGTGCTGTCTCTTCCTCCATGGCTTTGTAGCTGGATTTGCCTGTGATCCTCCCAGTACCTCATCTCAGCCAAGGGTGCAGTTTTGGGAGGCAGCCCCTTGTCTCAGCTCTCTCTGTTTCCCTGCTGGCCAGGGTCCCACCTGGAGATTTTCTTCCCAGTGGTGGGTTAACAATTCAGGCATGTGTCACTTATGGGAACACAATGGAACTTGACCTGAAAAAGCTTGTAGTTATTACTACAGTCATAATAATTTATATAGCAAAGAACTTGGGATAGAAGGAAAGGGGCTGAACAAGGAGGCTAAGAGGCAGGGGAAGGAAGAAAGTAAGAGGAAATCATTTTAAGAATCTACATTGTGAAACTTCTCCAGTGGTCCAATAGTTGAGACTCTGGGCTCTCAAAGCAGGGGGACTGGGTGCAATCCCTGGTCAAGAAAGTAGATCCTGCATGCCACAACTAAAACCTGGCACAGCCAATTTTTTTTAAAGAGAATCTGCTCTGTGATGAGCCCTGGGCCAGGTACTTGGAGAAAATCCCTGAGGGACATTTTCTCATTTCTGTTTTAAAATTGAAAAGACTATAACTCAAATAGAATAAATAACTCCCCCTCCCTCCAAAATCATACATATAATAAAGAGTAGCTTAGCCATTGGAAAATGTTAAACCAGATCTCAGAGTTCTAAATATAAGAGAAAACTAATAACATCACAATGGCTCAGTGATAAAGAACCCACCTGCCAAGGCAAGAGATGCCAGAGAGTTCAATCCCTGGATCTGGAACATCCCCTGGAGAAGGAAACGACAACCCACTCCAGTATTCTTGCCTGGAGAATCCCAAGGACAGAGAAGCCTGGCAGGCTATAGTCCATGAGGTTGCAAAGAGTCGGACATGACTGAGCAGGCACGCACACACCAACCAAACCAAAAGAGCTCCAAATCCTGTGTTGCTAAGCCCACTCCTATTTTGGCATGTAGACTTCAACTCCAGTTGAAGCTTAAAAAGCTTCAACTTAAAAAGCTTCTGTTATATTTTATAACAGCAGATGCTTAAGGTTACCTCAGAACTGATTGCAAGTCCAGAGATCAGCAGAGGTACTTTCCTAAGTAGGCTCTGATTGTAGACAAACCCTAGGCTGTAATTTCTCCCTTTCTTTGGATGTTTTAATGATCCTTTGCCTCAAGCAGGGGAATGAGCTCTCCTCTTCACCCTTCATATATGGGCACGGGGTTTACATTTTTCAGTGGCAGTTGAAATCCATAGAAACACATGTCTTTTCACATTTGGAAATAGGGGGAAAAAAAAGAAAAGAAAGACCCTGACACCTCAGTAGCAAGTACAATGTCATGACATGAACGTAAATCAAGAATCGCCACTATCCTTTAATTATACAATGTTTCACCACTGTTAGTCACTGATTCTGAAGCAACAACTATTCTCTCATTGTAAACAAAATGCAAAGATCCAGAACTTTCCTCCACTTATGCTCAGGGCACAGTGATAATTGCAGGGTCAATAATGACCTTGTGCTTGAATGAACTCTGATTCAGAGTTACTTGGAATTATCCTGGCCTGGTCAGTGTCACTAATTATTCCCAGATAATAGCTCAGTGTAACTGCATTAGTTCTGCATTAATATTATTAATATTATTCAGTATTAATATTAGCCTGAAAACCACAGTAACGTCCACTCTTTTTATTTAAACTGCAACTCACTTTGTCTTGCAATCTTCTGTTCTCTGAAAGATCAGAGTTTTTCCAAATCACCGCAGAATATGGAAAAGACAAGGTTTATCTGCATTGATTGGCCCATAAAAATTAGAAATTTGGACAATGTGATGCTTAACAATTGTTTTTTAAAAATATATATCTAACTTTTTTGATATAGAATATATAATTTATGAATACTCATGAAATATATACTTATTTCCTATAAATTCTGTATAAGCAGTTGCTTCTTATAAAATACTTTTGCTGACTTTTGCCAAACTCTTGTATCCATAGACAATAGTGTTTGTCCAATGAATTAAAATATGGTTTTAACTTGCAGCCATGTATAGTTCCAATATGGATGTTAGTTCATATTTTAATTTATCTTAACAAGGAAATCAAAATGAAACAACAAAGAAATATGTCTGAACTTTATTCATTTGTCAGTGATGTGAGCAACTTCTTAGCTGCATTGGATAATTGTTTTCAAATGCTGCAAGAATATTTACTCATGATACAATATTTATTCACAGTGTTTTCACTGTAAGAATCATACCCATTTAAATTTAATCTGTACTGTTTTCTCTAAAATTTTTCTGTCTCAATAAACAGCAGAACAATAAATCAAAACTTGTATTATAGTAGTTGTCAGATTCCATGATGTACCTATATATTCCAAAACTGATTTCAATCTACCAATGTGACATCACTGAATATTAAATTATAAGAAGACTTTCAGTAGCATGCATCATATGATATTCTCAACATACAGTTACAATAGACATAAGTAACTACAGAGGCTATCGGTAAAATGTAGTAAAAACAAATTAGAAAATGATCAGCTCTGTGTATTCATTACCTCTGTTTTTAATATAATTTTATTGTTTAGTTCAGTTCAGTCACTCAGTTGTGTCCAACTCTGTGTGACCCCATGGACCGAAGCACACCAGGGCTCCCTATCCATCACCAACTCCTGGAGTCCACCCAAACCCATGTCCATTGAGTCGGTGATGCCATCCAACCATCTCATCCTCTGTCATCCCTTTTTCCTCTTGCCTTAAATCTTTCTCAGCATCAGAGTCTTTTCAAATGAGTCAGCTCTTTGCATCAGGTAGCCAAAGTATTGGAGTTTCAGCTTCAACATCAGTCCTTTCAATGAACACCCAGGACTGATCTCCTTTAGGATGGACTGGTTGGATCTCCATGCAGTGCAAGGGACTCTCAAGAGTTTTCCCCAACTCCACCATTCAAAAGCATCAATTCTTCAGCACTCTCACATCCACACATGACTACTGGAAAAACCATAGCCTTGATGAGAGGGACCTTTGTTAGTAAACTAATGTCTCTGCTTTTTACTATGCCATCTAGGTTGGTCAAAACTTTCCTTCCAAGGAGTAAGCGTCTTTTAATTTCATGGCTGCAGTCACCATCTGCANAGTCCAACTCTCACATCCATACATGACCACAGGAAAAACCAGAGCCTTGACTAGATGGACCTTAGTTGGCAAAGTAATGTCTCTGCTTTTGAATATACTATCTAGGTTGGTCATAACTTTTCTTCCAAGGAGTAAGTGTCTTTTAATTTCATGACTGCAGTCACCATCTGCAATGATTTTGGAGCCCCCCAAAATAAAGTCTGACACTGTTTCTACTGTTTCCCCATCTATTTCCTATGAGGTGATGGGACCAGATGCCATGATCTTCGTTTTCTGAATGTTGAGCTTTAAGCCAATTTTTTCACTCTCCTCTTTCACTTTCATCAAGAGGCTCTTAGGTTCTTCTTCACTTTCTGCCATAAGGGTGGTGTCATCTGCATATCTGAGGTTATTGATATTTCTCCTGGCAATCTTGATTCCAGCTTGTGTTTCTTCCCATCCAGCGTTTCTCATGATGTACTCTGCATATAAGTTAAATAAGCAGGGTGACAATATACAGCCTTGATATACTCCTTTTAGATCCTAGTTTAAACATACTATGTGTTTAATTATTTCACAATTATCTCATAGAATGCAGTAAGATGAAAAAGTTGAAGCTGGAGTGGAATTTGAATAATGTTGGAATTCTTTTCCCTTTTTTTTAAGTAGAGGAAATACCCATCCCTTATAGCTAGACAAGAATCTATAAATTATTTATCTGCTATACATAAGTGTAGTAAGTGGGGTCTTACTGTGGAGGGACAGGTATCAATATTTTAGGTGACTCTTTCTCTGACTGCTTGAAATCACAAATACGTGATATAATTTTTATGTATAGAATTTAATGATTATGTAATACATTGTGTGTTCTGTATATTAATATTTATCAGTAAGTTCCATTCTATTTCTGAAGGCAATATTCTAGTCATAATTCTTATATTTCTTTAATACATATGAAACATTACTAACTACAAAATAGTCAATATTATTGTATTACTTAGAATCTCTGTAGAAATATTTATACATATTGATCATTTTAGTAGCAAAATACAGCTGAAAGACATCAAAGACTAATATAGTAAGTAGTTCTCAGCTATGTGGATGAATCTTTTCTAAGCACAAGTTGCAAATCTACATTCCTGTATATTCTGATTCAGTAGGTTTGAGGTGGGTCTCTGATTATCTATATTTTTCAAGTTTCATAGATGATTTTGGGTGGTATCATCACTCTTTAAGTTCCTTAGAACTAATGTATAAGAAAGGAGGGATCCTTTTAAGATTATGAACATTGCTGAGCCTTCAGGACACGCGAGCACCTTCTCAACATTGCACTAAACCTTTATTATTTGTAAATCTATAATTTAATAATAATTAAATAATTTATTACTTATAATTCCTTGAAATAAACCTGGAAAGGATTCTCTCAGGCACTGTTTTCCACTTGTTAGGATTTCTCAATAACGATTGGCTGGAACAACGCTCTGGGATCAGAGAGCAGATCAGTGGCCTGCCACATGAGGCCTGTAGCATTGCTCTTTGGTCTTGCATAGTATATTCTAACTTGCTTTTAACTAAGCTAAGTGTTTTCAGGTTTTAAGTTATAGTTAAACCAACCAGTTTCTAGCTTCTCATGGAGAAGCAGACGTTATGGCAGCATAGGGCCTGCTTATCCTCGGACTGAACTATGCTCTCCTTTCTCATGTACCCAGGCTCTGGAGGTTGCTGCAGCCTCCACCTCTCAAACTGTGTGGGCTGGGAGGAACTTGCATACATCCCTGTCTGCCAGGGCAAGCTCTATGGGCATGCAGCCCTTGCAGTTGCACTAGACTTTGCAAGTCAGGTAGCCAGATTTGTCCCCGGTCAGATCCATGGCCTACCCATCTCCTGAGCATATGAGGTCTGCACACCAGCTCCAGCCTTGCCTTTTTCTGCTAGAGAACTCTGCTGCCTCTTTTAGGATACAGCTCATGTATTTTCCTCCCAGAAGTCTTATTAGAACTATCAGACTAATTTGAGTGCCCATCTTCTGGGCTCCCAAAGCACTCTATTTTTGAAATGTAGTGAAACAGTATATTGAAAATATTTGTGTATTTTTCCCACAAAAAAAAATGAAAAAGGGTACAGTGGTGTTGCACGTGTGAGCTGTGAGTTGTTGGCAGAGGAAAGGTTAGTCACAGTGGTAAGGAGCCCAAAAGAGCAGGGAGGTGTCATCCAGTTATGTGTATATACACAGAGATGTACTGAGTTCTCACTCTGGGCTATCTGATACCTGTGGTATTTTGATGAATATCACATCAGTGATAATGGCAAAGTCATTGCCCTCAGGGAATGTGCATGTTAAGGTTCCTAACATAATTGGTATTAATAATTATTGAACTGAATTCGTGAAATCAAAAATACAATTTCCGAGGGATTCTAATAGTTAATTGTTCTGTTTTGTTTTGCAGGACAAAGTAATTTGTCCTGCAATATACTTCAGGCTCAGGGTAGAAAACCATATCAGCTAATAATTTCCTAACTAAAGATTAAAGGTCAACAAAATATTTGTCAGTAGATGGGGTATGAAAATATCATAGCCAAAGAGCGGTTTAGGAATAAGGAGAGATATAGAGTAGAGAAGAAAACAAGATGAGTGTATATATGGCTACAGCTTACTTATATGAATTCTCTCAATATCCCTCAACAATATCAAGGATAGCAACAAGAAATAAACATGAGAGGAAAGCTTAACAGTTAAAGGCAGGATATAAGATGAGTCAAAGAATGATGAAAGTCTTCAGAGGCTCTCCAGGAAATACATGTTGAGTTCTTCTCAGTTAAGATCACTATGACAGTCAATAGCATTGTTCACTTAGAAGAATTATAACAGGAATCTTATTTCTTGTTTCATTTTGTTTGCAAAGAAATGAGAGGGGGATAAAGGAATGAAGGGGAAATGGGATAAGCAGATTTAAATGTTTAAATAGAGCCAATTTTAATTTTTAGAGTTATCCCTCTGTGTGATATCCATGTGATATCAGGGTTTAATTAATACTTTATGAAGGGGTGGGATATGGTCTTTTTTATTCTTTTCAACTCTTGCCAATTTATCAACATGGAACCAGTGGGAGTCACTTGAGAGTGGTCTTAGTTCTCAACTACAATGTTAGTTTCAGAGATTTTTCTTCCTGAATGCTGACAGACGAGGGGCACATAGTTTGGAGTACTTTATTTTTAGACAAAATATTGCATTTGCAAAGAGATGCTCCAGTTATATCCGTTATTTTAAAATTATATGAAATAAGCAAGTGTGAAGCTTACATTTTAGCATGTGTTTTTTTTTAAATAATGCCTATGCAATAGAAGTATACAAAACAAAAGAAAGCATGGAAAATTAAATGTTTATTAATTGTATTCTGTTCTCCTTTTATAAAACCTACTTGCATTTTGGTTTATGTTTTTCCAAACATTAATGACATAAGTTTAAAAATAGTTCTTCTTGCTAATACATATTCTTCTATTTCAGCAACTTATGGTTCATAAAGTTGTATTTTTTAAAAATGTAGAATGATTTACTTAACCATTCTCTTCTTTAGAGCATTAGACTAGTATGAATTAATCATAAGTATATCACATATGCATGTATATCATATATATACAGCCTTCTCTCTATAATCTTTATGTGTACCTTGGAATATTTGGGGGGATAGATACAAAGGACTATAAGGTTCTTCATGTCTTGACCCAGTTTCCTCAGTTGTCCTTCAGAAAAGTGATATCAATTTATATCCCACACTGAAGAGGCGGACTTAAACTGTGTACTCAAACCAGCACTGAAGGGAGTCATTCTTTTTCTTTGGTACCAAACATAAGGGGTTCTTTTTGTTAAAAGAAAGAAGCGTTTTCATGGTTTACATTTGTATTTTAATTATTATTTATTTCATGTAATTACTAATTACTGTGTTCATTTTTGAATTTCCTATTTATACTCATCTGTTTTCCATTATAGTGTTTCTTTTTTGTTTTTGTTCTTTTTTTTATTATTGGTCTGATTAAAATTGTTTTTGCTCCTTGACTTTATCTTGGCAAATTGCATTTTTTTCTAGGAAAATGTTAATTTTACTGAGGTTTTCAAATTTTTATGCATGATGTTCACTTTTTCAATTCAAAGAGTTTCTTCCAAGTCTATAGTTTTATTTCTCATCTCATTTTGGATTTAGTACCTTCAGCTAATTTAATATATATTTAATGTGGAGTTCTTTTTGTCTCAAGTTGCAAACTGTTTCAAATTGGTTTAAGCAAAAGTTGCAGTAGATTGATTTTCACTGCTAAAAATTCAGTTATATCTCTGGAGGAGGCAGTGGCACCCCACTCCAGTACTCTTGCCTGGAAAATCCCATGGACAGAGGAGCCTGGTAGGCTGCAGTCCATGGGGTCGCTAAGAGTCGAACATGACTGACTGACTTCACTTTCACTTTTCACTTTCATGCATTGGGGAAGGAAATGGCAACCCACTCCAGTGTTCTTGCCTGGAGAATCCCAGGAACAGAGGAGCCTGATGGGCTGCCGTCTATGGGGTTGCACAGAGTCGCACATGACTGAAGTGACTTAGCTGCAGCAGTTATATCTCACTTTAGGTATTACTGAATACTGAAGCTCAATACATGTTGCCAAAAAAAAAAAAAAGAAAAGAAACAAAAGTTTTTTTGTCTTTTCCTATCCACTGCTCCACTGCCTCAGCTTGACTAGACTCGAATAGGTTCTTTCTTATGTTACAATGTGGCAGCCAGTATCTCCCGAGAGGGCTTCCCAGGTGGTGCAGTGGTATAGAATCCACCTGTTAATGAAACTGATACAATGGACATGAGTTAGATCCCTGGGAAGAACCCCCTGGAGGAGGAAATGGCAATTCACTCTAGTATTCTTGCCTGGAAGATTCCATGTACAGAGGAGCCTAGCACGCTATGGTTCATGGGGTCACAAAGAGTCAGGCACGACTGAGTGCCTGAGCATACACAGCACAGTTATACACATCTCCCAAGAACAGATATTTCCAGCTCCAAATGAAGCATACAACAATAAGGGCTTTGGCTTTAACAAACATCCTGAGTGCTTCTCTTAGTACTAACATTGGCCTTGTGACTGTATAATACCCGAGTTACTTTAGACAATGCTCACTGGCTTGGATCTAAGTTACCTGCTCCTGCTTTAGGGTTGGATAGTAGCTGTTGAAATGCTGGTAGGGGAGGGCATCTCGTCAAGTGAAAATCAGGGCTAATGATAGGAGGAGGTAAAAGACAAATAGTCACAATAATACTGTCTCTATCTGTGTTTTACATCTCTATAACCTGGATTCATCGTTTCTATTACTGTTTTTTTCAGAAAATGAGTGCTTGGATTTACTTGAAAAACTTACTGTTTTCTAAAGCATGAATTTCTACCTTGAAAAACTCTTTTTCAACTGCTCTCTTTAGTTTTAATTTATTAGTGCCTAACCTCTTGACTTGAATGCTAGAAATTTCTTAATTACTTATGTATAAATTTTTGTGTCAAGATAAAGCCAACTGGGCAAAAGCATTGAAAGTTGATCAAGAGTATCCTTACAGAATGAGTTCCATCCTGTATAAATCTCAGCATCTTATTGAGTCCAATTCAGCTTCTGGCTGAACAATTTTCAGTTGTCATATGGCACCATACTACCAATGGCGAGAGGTTTTATCTTATTCAAATATGAGAATGTCAGTTCCTAATGAAACATGCACAGGGAAGTGGCATCCTAAGGGAGTCATTTTGGAATCACTCTAAAAGTATTATGATTTATAGTCATGAGTTGAAGGTCTTTTGGTACAGCATGAAATAGGTTACAAAGTGAGACTAATGGGTATAATAAACATGTATCAAGTTTCTCCATTGAAATAAGGACAGACCACCATGAGTCTAATGCAAATTATTTATGTAGACATACATTAAGCTATTTAATGTTCAGTTTCTAAACTAGAGTTCCATACCACTATATCTGCTGTGTTTGTGATGGCACTTATTTAACTTATATTGGATAACCGCTCCCTTACTACTCCTTAGAAAATAATAAATTGCTTAATATTAAGAGTAGCCTCCCTTGGCTAGGGTGAGACACAATGCAGTGAAGCAGTTCATAATTCTTTTGCTGAGGCATTTAATTTAACAATAATGATGCCCTGCGTGTCCAAGACAACCTATTTTTTTCACAGAAATAACAGCCCAAGAGGTCTTACAGACATATGCTTTCTAAAGAACCCTGACATATTCCTCACTGAATATTTTTGAGCATTTTCTTTAAATTATGCTCCCACCCATCATCAGATCCTGTTGTATCTCTGTACCCCACAAGCCTTTATAATCACATTTCAGTCTTCTGAATAAAATGAGTATAATCTTATAGCAGTGTTTGTTAGATCTTACATTTAAGAAGAAAGCCACTTGGGGCACAGCTGGCATTGCCTGAGTAAATGGGGAAGACCCAAGATGAAAAACCTTTCCCAACACAGCCTGACTAGTGGACAACCAAGGTTAATTTACAAAACAGCATGAGAGTTGACCCTGATGTTTCTTCAAAGCATTAATCTTGTGTCTAAGTGGCAGGCTATGGAAGACCTCACCTCATCCACCTTATGAAACACTCTACATAAAACAAGCACAGGGTGAAATTTATAAATTGTATTCAGATAAAACTTTCTGCAGAGTATATTGGTTATGAATACAGCTGGTAGAGCCAAATGTCTTTCCTATGTTGAAGCCCTAAGTGACTCTGTGACCTTGGGTGGTTGCTTCATCTCTCTCTGCCTCAGTTTCCACATCCATGAAATTGGAATAATAATAAAACCTACCTCATAAGCTTAAGAAGATTAAATGAGTTAATGTATCTAGAGTCTTTATAACAGTGTCTGCTCTAGAGAAAGGGCTGCTCTTTTGCATTTCTTTTTAGTGAGGCTGCAACACATTTCCTCTACCTTTGTCTAATATTCTGAGCCCCTCTACAGTGATTATATATAATATCTGCATATTTAAAACAAAAGACTTGAAAGGGCATTCACATTCTGTAACTTGGGCTGCTCCCTAGCTTGTGCAGGAGGGTGCCAGAGATGGGAGCTTCAGGAATTCAGTGCCTGATTGCCCTAGTAGTTCACATCTTCTCTAGCCAGAGAAAGGGACCCGCTGAAAACAATAGGCAAGAGCCATGAGAATGCAGTTAAGTCCTGAGGCACTCTCTGCTCCAAGTCAGAAGGTAACACTTGCTCTGTGGTACTCAGAACACTTACTGTGAAGTACTGTCCTCTCCTGATTTCTCAGACCTCAGACCCCAGATCTCCGTTGACTTATCCTCTCAGCATCCATCCCTGACCCTGCTATCTGGCTTCAGGGTAGCAGAACCAATCAGCCTAAGCTTACTGTCTCTTGCCCCTAACATTTGACAGCATTTCGACTGTGTAGCACTCGTAAGGCATGCAACATAATCACAGGCATGAAGTTCTTCAGGCAAAACCCTGAGAGCAGGAAGACTGTTAGTTTCCGAAAACATGCAGAGAGAATGCCTCAGAGAATGCACCTGCTCTCTCTGCCAAAAGCAGAGAGTGAGCTATAAAAAGCCTTTTTAAAACTCGAGTTCAGGCTTAACTTTCAGATTAGAAGCAGAGCAGAGGCAGAGGGATTAAGATCTTTGCCCAGTGCCACACAGGTAGCAAGTCTTCTATAAATGCTAGTTGTAGTTTGATGATGATGATGACAATGGTTAAAGTAAACTAGCCATTTACAAGGACATAACAGCCAAAGAACAAGGACATAAAAAAAATCAGGATTTTTCAAGGGCATCGAAGAAATCAATTCTCCTTAAGAATAGCATCAAAAAAGTTAAAGGGGATGAGACTAGTACAGCAAAACTGCATACATTTTCTTAGATAAAAGTAAAAATACTCACTGCCTGGGCCTTTCCTTAGACTTTCAGATGCATCTGCATCTTCAGCCTCGGTAATATGCTTGCTCCTTGACTTGTGGGATTCTTCCAGATGGCAATCAACTCGTGGTTCCAAACTCACTTGGCTTGGAATCTTGGCTCACACTTTTTGTCTTATTCCATTTGGACTTGTTAACAAGGATCCAGACTGTCTACTTCATGAATAGCTTACGAAGCACAAGACATCCTAACACTGGAAATTGTCCTCAGAATTGCCTCTCTCAGCCCTAAATTGGACCTTAGAATTCCCACCATAAGAGATCTAACAAAGATGGCCCTAGGAAAAGAATGTAGATTTTTAGCACTGCCAGCGTGGACAACCAATGAAGGATAACTGGTATCTGGACAATTTATAAGGTTGACAAATCCATTTTTTGCTCAGAGACTATGCTTCAGGAACAAGGAACTCATTTGTCTTCAATCTCCAGTAGAGTTGGGTATTTGTATTAAAGTCTTTTTGTACAGTATGGACACTTGTTTATTTTGAGTTCAATCATCCTAATCCAATCTTTTTGCTGCTTTTAAAGTGTTCAGAAAGGTAACTTATTCTATCAAAATGTGGGAGTATAAAGTAGGGGAAACAGGAAAACAGAATATTTTACTTAATGCTCCCCCAAAAGAATTTTTGGTCTGTGAGATACTATGCATTATATCTGAAGATCTTCATGAATCTATTGTTTCCCTCTATTGATGTGGTTTACCTGGTTGATTTTTACAAAGTCAGGATGAAATCATCTAAAAAGTGAACATCATGACTTCTGACTATTTTACTATAGTAATATTTCCCTACCCTAAGTTTTCATGATATCTTAAATTATTTCCTTAATAGTTTTTATAGCAACTCATTGCTTTTATTTCTTAACAGATTCACTGTATCTCATGCTTTGTAATTGTGATTAGAACAGAGACTTTTTCTTGCTCGGTGCTAAATTTTCATATTCAAAATACAGAGCTGAGTACATAATAAGTGCTATGCTGACAATGTTAATTTAATCTAGTCCAATTGCTTCATATGGAGAAGGAAATGGCTACTCACTCCAGTATTCTTGCCTGATAACTTCATGGATAGAGGAGCCTGGCAACCTACAGTTCATTGGGTCGCAAAGAATCAGACTTGACAAAATAACTAACCATTTTATTCGTTCATGTTGCATTTACAGAGGAGGAAATGAGATTCTGTGAAATTATTTGATATATTAGCGATCTTTTTTCCGTGACAAAATCCAGAACTTTGAGCACTAGTCTCCTGGCTCTTAGGAGGTATTATTTCCCTTCTTGGAGAAGGCAATGGCAACCCACTCCAGCATTCTTGCCTAGAGAATCCTGTGGACAGAGAAGCCTTGTGGGCTGCTGTCAATAGGATCACAGAGTCGCACGTGACTGAAGCAACTTAGCATGCATGCATGCATTGGAGAAGGCAGTGGCACCCCACTCCAGTACTCTTGCCTGGAAAATCCCATGGACAGAGGAGCCTGGTGGGCTGCACTCCATGGGGTCGTTAGGAGTCGGACAGGACTGAGCGACTTCACTTTCACTTTTCATGCATTGGAGAAGGAAATGGCAACCCACTCCAGTGTTCTTGCCTGGAGAATCCCAGGGACGGAGGAGCCTGGTGGGCTGCCATCTATGGGGTCACAGAGTCGGACACAACTGAAGCAATGCAGCAGCAGCATTTTCCTTCTACAACAAGTTATCTCTCTTAATATGCTGTTTTTAATGTGGTTCTCAGCCCTCAGAAGGTAATAGAATCACCAGGGGAGCTTTACAAAGCCCTAGCACTCAAATCACACTCCTCGGTTACTCGGAATCAATAAGTTTGAAGTTCTCCGAAAGATTTGAAAGTGCATGAAGATTGAAAACGCATGTGTGTATTCATGACCATTCTGTGTGTGTGCGTGCACAAGCAGGTGTGAAAGGGCAGACCCAGAGTTTAAATTTCATTTAGGAACCAGTCGCGAAGTAAAGCCATGTTTTTTTATTTTTTTTTAATTGAAATGCAATTGTGTATTCTATTATATAAGTTACAGGTATACAATATAGTGAGTCACAATTGCTAGAGGTTATATTCCATTTATAATTATTATAAAACATATATAGTTATTATAAAGCATTTGCTATATTCCCTGTGTTACACAATGTATGTGTGTGGCTTATTTTATGTCTACTACTGTGTACCTCTTTTGAGAAGACTCCTCATGCAGCTGTATAGGATAGTTTGGGGTAGTGGTCAAATGACAGCAAAGCAACCTATTACTAATGCAGTAAGAAGCACGTGAACTCAGGTGGTAACAGTCTAAATACAAAAGAGGAAGTGGGAAATGTAGGTGAGACACATTGCTGAAACAGAGCTATGCGATTTGGCAACTGACTGAATGTGAGTGCTACAGGGGAGAAAAATTTCAGAGAGCCTTGACAATTGTGCCTAGCCTGATTCCAGAAATAATTTGTTACCCACATGTGGTAAATTAATACTTTGAGTGACAGTATACCAATTTGCAAATTACTTCTTTCAGGGCATTAATGACTGAAGAGCATAATCACCATGGCATTATTTTTATTGGCATTAGCATTAATACATATTTCATGAGCAACCAAAAATTACAGTGCCTATACTTAGAAGAATAGGTGTTCCTCCAAAATATGAAATACAGACCTCAGGCTATCACCAGTGCCAAAAATTCTGCAAATATTTATAAACAAAATAACAGTTCATTGGAGTAGAAGATTAATTGAGATGAGTTGCAATTATGCTTAATGTTAAGTAGTTTTGTTTATGTCATTATAAACTGGAGGGCTTGAAGATCTGAGCAGCACGAATTCCAGCAACAATTTAACTGTAACATTGAGTTTCATAAAGTCTCTAGATTTTAGTTGCCTGATCTGTAAACTGCAGAAAATGATATTTTTCTACCTGGCAGCAACAGTTTGAGTCAGACTTGCCCCATTGGTGTAGGTCTTCAAGGTAAAAAAAAGAAGAATATATGGATGGAAATTGAAATAATATGGAAAAGACACTGGACAAGGAATTTGGTGTTTTATAACTCAGTCTCTTTATTTCAAATAATTCAAGAATTATATAAATAAATTAGACAAATATGAAAAAAGCATACTAAATTTCTAGAAAGACAAGACAATAGCCTGGATCTGAAAAGGAAAGATGAGTCTGACTTGCTCTTGAGCCTTTCTTCATCCACTGATGATGTGATTTCAGAACCTGAATGCATGATACCAACTCAAGGCCTTTCTAAAATATTAAAAATTTTTTCTTTGATTTAAGTGGTTTTTGTTGCCATTTTCAAATTTCAAGAGAGAGACTTTCATTTTATAGGAAAATTGAGGAGAATTTGCAAGAGAAATCTTCTATTCTATACAGATGCCAAGGATGCAATAAAGAAGGTACTCTATTTTGTGGCATTTTTGCAGATTCCTTTTCACCATGCCTGTGTAAGTGTGTCAGTAAAATAAGTTAATTATCTTAGTAGGACTGAGTTGATGAAGTGCAGCAATAAAGACTGCCAGGTAGAGGGATAGTTCGGTCTTTTATTTTAAGCCACTCAAAAGCTGCAATACCAGAGGGAAATAGTCACACCATCAGCAAACCTAAAGAAAATGCTTTCACACCATTGGGAAAGACTCTGCCAAGTTTCTCAAGAAATTGTGAAGTGAACCAGACAAAATAAGCCAAGTCATCAAACATTAACAAGACAGGTGTGAGTGGCTGGTAAGCACCATTCTCCTGACACATGTCATTTAGACAAGCAGGCCAGAGGATTGTATAAAATCCAAATGCTAAAATCCAGCATGGAGATGACTGCCTCAGTAAGTTTACTTTGAGAAAAACAAGGTTAAAAATAGAATTCTTCAGAACATGGTTCTGAGTTCTGGTAAATATGGCAAAGTTACTTAATAGAAAAAGTAGTTAACAGAAGATACTCAGTTTAGAGGAAAGAAATAATTCAAGAAATATTTATTGAATCTCTACTATGTGCCAGGCCCTTCAGATGGGTAGGAGGAAGGATGTGGTGTTACATTCTAGAGAAACAAAAACAGACAATAAGCATAGTAAATTATGTTAGAAGGGGATATGCAATAATAATAATAAAAGTATGGTTATGAAGTATTTGTTTTACTCAGAGAGGATACAGACAGAATGCTTGGGGTAAGATTCATTGAAATGTAAGCAAAGACTTAAAATCTGAGAACATTAGCCAAGTGATAAGGAGGGTAGATGTGTTCCAGGCAGAAGGAACAGCTAGAGCCAGAGTCCTGAGTTGTGAGCGGGCATGGCATGTTGTAGGGCAGGAAGGAGCCTAGAGGCTGGAAAAGCAAAAACCAGTGGGGATTGTAGGGGACCAACGGGTCCGAAGGCAAATGAGTGTGCCTAAGTCACATAATCAAGTTAAGCCTGGAGGAAAGGGTTTCATTTCAGGGTTTCATAGAAAAGTACTGTGATTGGCTCAGAGACTTTAGAACTTCCATGTTGACAATGGGCTTCCCTGGTGGCTCAGATGGTAAAGAATCCACCTGCAATATGGGAGACCTGAGTTCAATCCCTGCATTGGGAATTTCCCCTGGAGAAGGGCATGGCAATCCACTCCAGCATTCTTGCCTGGGGAATCCCCATGGACAGAAGAGCCTGGTGGACTACAGTCCATGGGATCACAAACAGTGGGACATGACTGAACGACTAAGCACAGATACATGTTGACAGTAGATGAGGAGTGGGGCAAGGTAACTTGCTGGCGGTTCTGGCGGTGTAGAAAGAAAGAGCAACATCATTTTCATGAAGACACGCTCTGAGCTGCTCACCTGGAAAGTCAGTTAGGTGGTATGCTTGCTCTCATGGAGACATTTCCATGTGCATATAAAACAATATGGACTTCAGAGGGGAGAAAGGAAATTGTGCTGTCCTGGAGATTTTACTGCTCTCTCTAAACATCTCCTTCAGAAAGCACATTCATTTTCTTAATTCAGGTACATTCTTCCTCCTCTAAATTCAGTCATTTGGCTGCTGCTTTCCTCTAATTGGGCTGTGATTTCTTGCCTCCAGCCCTGCTAGTTTTCACTTGGTCATGTGTCTATTTCCCCAAATCAGTGTTTCTAAATTTATCTTGTCACCACCCAATTTAATTGTCTGAATCATGAATCCACAAGTCACAAGTCTGTCAATTATCCTGGGTTAAAACAGGAAGACTCTCTGATTTCTAGCTTTTGATCCTATATATATATATCTATATATATATA